>CAOKZL010002552.1:0-185783 GCA_948472985.1 Iguana delicatissima | reverse complement strand
AAAAACAATTGTAATAATATTGGCTTATCTTAGCAAATTGTGGAAATTTTTGTTTATTATATCGATATCTTGTCTTTCCTCCAAGGGGTTCAAATAAACATGTATTGTTCTTCCTGCTCTTATTTCATCTTTCTCACACCACTTTAAATTAGTATATATATAGTGTGTGTGTGTGTGTGTGTGTGTGTGTGTGAAAGAGAGAGAGAGATAGAGAGCAAGTGAGCACGAGAGAGAGGCCCAGAGAGTTTCATGGCCAAGTGGTGTCATGAACTCTGGTCTCCCATATCGTTGTCCATTCCTCTCACCTGGGCATGGGAGAGCTGTGGTGTCCAGAGGTTGCTGTACTGCAGCTCCTTTAATCCCTCACTATTAGCTGATCTAACTAGGGCGAATGGGAGTTCTAATGCAGCAACTTCTGGAGGGCCATGAGTTGCTGTCCCCTCTGCCAGTCAAACATCATTGCTGCTCTTGTTCCTTCTGTTTTAGGTTGGATGGAACTAATTTAGGACAGAAGAAAGCAGAGTATGGAGGCTTCTCCACTTCTGGGAGGGTAACTTTGAGGGTCTCATCTGAAGATCATGCGCAGAGGGTGGAATGCCATGCATACAGCTCTGTCCTCTCTGAAGGTGTGAATTCCTTCTACCAGCTCACTGTCCTATGTAAGTAAGAGGAATCCTTCCAGATCAGACCACACCACAGTGGGCTGATAATCACATAGGAAATTGCTATATACCAGGTCAGATCTTTTGGTCAGTCTGGATCAGTCTAGATGTCATCTCTGGAAGCAGCTCTCTAAGACTTCAGACAGGATCTTTTTCTAGCATTACAAGGAGATCTCTAGTATTCTCTGGTGGTCTCCAGTTCAAGTATTAACCATGTCTGACCTTGCTGAGCTTCTGCAGTGTTCCCAGACTGGTGTGTTAAAAATGGTGTAGCTCTCTGAAACAGCTAGTGGCTAAGCAGATGGTTCAAGAAAGCCACAAGAAGGGCATAAAAGGTTCTCTTAGTGTTGTCTCCCAGCACTTGGTGTTTTTAGACAATCCAGAAATTCATATCAATGGCCTTGCAAGGGAAGCCTAAGAAAGAGAGTCAGGAAAAGGTCCTTGCCCAAGTCTCACCCTCTTTGTGCATTGCCAGCTGTGGGAAGAGAGTATGGTCATTATTAACAAACCAGTTCTGTCACTGGTCAACTTCACCAGGATTGGGTCTTCACCAGGATTGGGTCTTTTGTAAAACTATTGAGGCTTAATTACTCATTCAGGAACAAGTCACAAGAAAAAAACTTTGTATTACAACAGAGGCAGCTCAGAACAATAGACTGTGGCTGGGAAAAATCTGTCACACACCCCCCAGCTACTGTGAGCATTATAGTTAAACTCAGAGATAACAGGGAAATCTGAGTGGGATGGCAGGTGATGTAATTGTCTTTGCAAAGGAAAACATCCTGGCTCTCTAACCGTGTGAGAGCTGGGTCCACCACACTGGTATATTGCCTGAAGATTCTGGTCTGGTGCTCTCACTGCTTACAGTCCTTGATCTTTGAAATTCGTCAGCATCGACCTGCCATGCACCCATACCAAAGCACCTATGGACTGTTAGGATCAGAATGGGAATCAGTGGAAGAGAACTGACCTTTTGTTTTTATGCAGTTCCACCTGAGTTCTCCATTGAACAGCCACACATAGTGCAAGCTGTGGAGCAGGGAGCTATCCAGCTGCCCCTGCTGGTCTCTGCCAGCCCTCCTGAGATCACCTATCGTTGGAGCTTCCTGGGAGAGGTACTTTTGACAGGTGGGTCCTACTAGATGCAGCTGGACTGGACCTAGCTGTTCTTAAGGGCTGGACTGGACCTAGCTGTTCTTAAGGTTTGGTATATTCTTAAGGTTTGGTGTGGGGACAGAGCAGAGGGAGGGAACAGCAGCAATAATAATAATTGCATCATGATGATGATGCTTGGATTTTTTATAGATGAAGATATAGCATCCACAAGGCAGAAGAAGGGAACGAGTGCTATGATTTGTGGCACATTGGCTGGACTGGACTGAGAGTTTTAAAATCCAGGCTCAAGTCCCCACACTAAACCATAAAACTTGCCATGTACCTTGGTCCAATCACTCTCTTTTACTCTGACCTAGCTCATAGGTTTGTGGTGAGGATAAAATGGAGAGGAAGAGAGCTGTGCAAGTCGTCTTGAGCTCAGTGGAGGAAAGGTGGGATAGAAATGCACCTGAGGAATGAAAGAATGATCCAGAATGCAGCAGGTGGGGAAATTTAGTTCTCCCCTGTTACTGTAACAAGGACAATCCATTCTCTGGAGCTGCTTTTCTAGGGTGGGAAAAGTGGCCCTTCAGATGCAATTGAATAGCAGCTCTTATCAGACTTAGCCAGCATAGCTATGGGCGAGAGATGAGACTTGCAGTCCAGCAACATCTGGAAGGTCATACATTCCCAATCAGGACGATATCCCATTGGCAATCATCAGCTGCAAGGAATGATTTTCCTTAGAAGTGCATTATATGAAAAAGAAAGTTAAATTTCCCACCTCTATGCTTGCTTTCTTATCAGAATTTTTCCCATGGCTGCTGTTTAAATTGCACATTTAGCGAATTGCACAAAACACAGTTAAAATCTGGTCTTATTTGTCCTCTGACACTCAACATGTGGAAATTAACAGAAGGAGGTGACGAAGAGGCAAATGGGAAGAATATGCTTTCCATTTAGTAACACCACTTTGGCTTGGTTTCAGTAGGCAGTGGGATATAAAGGGTTGTTTCAGAGAGATCCCAGGGATTTAGAGGAAAGAAAAGTGCTGATATCACATAGCTTATAGGTGAGCGGATATCAGATTTGTGGGTATCTACCTATTTATTTATTTATGCTAGAATCGTGGGCTCTACCTGTGAGAGCCTAGTGCAAAATAAAGATACTTTAAATTCTGTGCTAGGATTGCATCTTTTTAAAGAACCAGAACCAAATACTGTTTCACATGCCTTTTTACCTGACTTTTAAAACATCAAGAATCAGAAGCCCTTTTTGATCTACTACATATTATCCAGGGATCTCTCATAGATTTAGATCTATCTTCTGCCCACCCTTGTGTTTGGAGAGAGTTACACACTTGAGGGACAGTAGAGTTAGAAAACAAACTAGGGACCTCTAGATCAGTGCTTCTTAAACTATCTGAGTGGAGAGGCTGTCAGGTCTTTTCCACCAGTGTTCCATAAGAAGCATCTTATTTGTGTCCACTGGCTACCTTTTTATTTTCTTTCCTGTGACTGGCAGCAGATGGCTTAGGAACTAGCACTGGTCTACAGACCACTGCTTTGAGCCACAGAGCTTTAAACAGCTGCTTGTGGAGCAACAGGAAGAATGAAGGTCACAATGGAGTATACAGTTTATCAAGTTCTAAAGGCAGCAATTAGTTATGCACAAGTCAGAATTTTAGCAGGTATAGCTAGTCTAACACAGCTATTAAACGTGCAGGAGCCCTGCCCTCTTTTTCACATCATCGTCCTAACTGGAGGGCTTGGAAGGGAGCCAAAATATATCTAAAGTTGTTTATTACTGTGCTTGAGCGTTGCTTTCAGCTCTTTTCTGCTGCTTTAGTGTGGCAAGAATCAGAAGGAATTTTTGTGCTTTGTACAGTGCAAGCTAGAGATGTTGGTTTGCAAACAGCAAAGTAAGGCATCCTACTGTTAACTGAACTCTTGAAATCGGGGGCATGCCTGGCAAGGAGTCTCACATGACTTTTTCACATGTTGGGGTGAAATTGAAGCAAGCCACCTCTGATGCAGAAACATCTTAGATTAGTGTTGGCTGGCTGGGCCAGCGTCTTGCCTTCTCTTCCTAGCCAATATATCCTGCCTGTTTCTAGCATTTGCTTGTTTTTACCATGCTTTGTGTTAAGATTGATTGGCTCTGGTCAACATTATTACCATACCCTACACCCCCTACCCTATGGGATGGGCTGTTTTCTTAACTAAATATATTTATGGCTGAAAAACATGACCGAAGGCATGCTGACCAGAAAGCGTGGTGCTAGGCCAAGCTGACCTGAGACATGGACAGGTCATAAGTTCAGGGAGGATTTGGTGGGAAACTCAGACACTACTGGGTCTATGCTAATCCTTTCAACACCACAGGCTCTGTGCACACCAAAAAATAATGGAAGGCAAAACTGTGCAGGTGGAGCAATCTGAGGCAATCCCTTGATCTCATCCTATGGAAATCTTCCCTATACTCCCTGCCCGACCAAGACATTGAGAGCTGGTCATGATTCCCATCAATGTTTTGTCACCTAGAGTTAAGGCAATCAGCCCATTCTGGGCTCCCTTGTCAGTTCTGTGGAAAAGCCATTACAGCTTCGTCTATTCACCCCACTTCAGGGTACAAAATAGGGTCTATAAACCCTAGCTTCGACCTCAGCAAATTGTAGTACACTGGTACTACAGTTTATTACAAGTATTACGCTGCATATGATGCCCCAGACTTCCATTCCTTTATGCTACCCCTCAGATGCTGTCTGAGCCACTCTGCTGTGATCCCTTTTTCAGGACTGGTAACTGTCACCCTTTCCAAGCAATCTCTCTCTGTCCAACCTTTCTTGCCTCATTTTCCAATAACCTTGTATGGTTCTTAAGAGTGTCTGACTTCTTCTGTATTTGTCAATTCAAATAAAATATTTTGTTTTACTTTTAACTGGAGTCCTCTCTACAGTTAGTACTGGTATACTCAGGTGAAAAGATCCTGCCATTACCCTCCTCTCTCAGGCTTCCTTTGATCTATAATTCCCCCATATTCGAAGGAGATGCTGGGATTGTGAATGGGCCCCAACATCCCCCACCTGTAAGGGTAACAAGGTGATTGGATCCTGTAAGCCAGTGGTTCTTCACCTGGTGTCCACAGACCCCTGGGTGTTCATGATGTCCTCAACAGGGTCTGTGAAGGCTTGAAAAAATGTTAGGAGTTTTTACAGTTAAGAAAGAAAGAAAGATGGACAGTCATACATTGATGTCAAAGAGCAGGAGTCTTTTGCCGGTGACAAAGTTGTACAATATTGCAAACCATTCAAAATTATGAAAATGTTTGATAGCAAAAAATGTACTCAGCACTTGCCACTTCTGCGTGCAGTGAGAACATGCAGGCAAATGATGCTGAGTGGCTGAACAAAAGCATGTGACAAATTTTAGTACAACGTATACAGCCAAAAGCCTCTTTGAGTTAAGCTTTGGTGAGCTGTGGCAACAGAAGACATTTAAAGGGGCTCCATGGGACAGAAAAGGTCAAGAACCACTGCTGTAAGCTTTTATTGTTGCTAAAAGACTTGCACTGCAAGACTGGAAAGATAAACATTCAGCAACTATTATTCAATGTTCAGAAGATCGTGCTGCGTTAGCTACGCATGAGTGTGTATTTCATAGACATTACCTTCAAGAAAATGTATTTTTGGAAAAAATGTACAATAAATATATATTCCTAGCCCACATTTATGTCCCATGTTCTTCCTCATTCCCTTTCTTCTTCTTTTTTCTATTTCTTTCTTTTTTGGTAATTATACTTTAAAAACCTATTTTTGTTTAAAAGAAGATTGATTGACTCTGTGTCTACTGCAGAGGGTTCCCCACGGTACCACCTGCGGGATGGTGGCTCTCTGGAGATCTGGAACGTGACTCGGGCTGATGCTGGAAAATACAAGATCCACTGTGAGAACGCAGAAGGGCACAATGAGACAACAGTCACTTTGGATGTGCACTGTGAGTAGCAAACAGAGAAGGAGTCTCAAATCTTGTGCAGGTTTCCATGTAGACCAGGAGGAGCAAAGTGAGGCAGTCCAGTTATTGTTGGACTGCAACTCCCACTCTTCCTCACCATAGTCCATGCTGGCTGAGACCGATGGGAGTTTTCATCTAACAACATTTGGGAGTTTCACTATGCCCACCCTGATATGCAGCTGGCCCTCCACATTTGTGGGTTTGCTTTTCACAGATTTGGTTATTTGCGAGTTTCTCCAACCCTTGCGCTCACTCCGCCTCAGGCACTTATTTTCTGAGGGAACTGTCTTCTTGGTGGCTCTGATCAGGTGGTCCTTTAAAAAGCTTCCCCTGTTCCTTTCCTCCTCCACCAGCCACTGCCTAACTAGTTGAGAACAGCTGGTAGCATACTTTCTCAGCAAAACAGACCTTCTCCCAATGCCCCCAAAATCCAAGGAAAGAGATGAGAGAGAGAGAGGGGAAGTGTAGGGCTCATCGCCTTTCCCTCTCCTTTCTCTGACCACACACACACACACACACACACACACACACTTTAATATTTGTGATTTTACCATTTTTTCAGGGTCCTGTGCCCCTAACCTTAGTGAATGTGGAAGGCCGACTGTCTGCCCAAAAGATCAGAAGTGGGTCTTTTCAGACCCCCCCACCACTACATGGGTCTCTCCAGATGTTTTTCATTACAGCTGATGGCCAGAACTGATAGAAGTTGTAGTCTCAGACACCTGGAGAGTGAGGAAGGACTACTCCAGCATCCTCAGTATGATGCCCTTCAAATGTTTTGGACTATAACTCCCATTGGCTCTAAATGACATGGGCATTTATGAATGGTGGGCACTGTATGGTGGGCACTGTAGTCCAAAACAGGAGGGGCCTAGAGTAGGAAGAGTAGCTTATTTCAGCACTCACAAGCATGGTGCTTACTGCACATGTTTTAGACTACAATTTCACCAGGTCTGGACAGTATGGCCCAGTGCCAAGGGATGATGGAAGTTAGAGTACAAAATGCCCAAAGGGACTCAGGTAGGAGAAGGATGCTCCACACATTTTTCTCCTCTTTGTAATCATAGCCCTGACGTGCCTTATTTTGCTTTGGTTCTCTGCTTTCTTGGTATCAGGCTACACATTTCTCACAGGCTGGTTTGTGTTCTGCAGCATCACCACTGTTGGCATTGCTTCAAAATCAGTATGGGATATGATAAGCTGGTACCTGATGTGTCCTCCTTCTTTGCATAGATGCACCATCCATCCGCAACATTGGAGACCCAACCTATGTGGACCTGGGGGGCACAGCAGAGATTGTGTGCCAGGCTGATGCCAACCCTGCACCCTTGAACATGTTTCAGTGGAGGTGGTTGGTAAGCTGCTTGATTTGTTCAGAAGAGGAGATGAGAATGACAGTCTAGGGGAACTGTACAGCAGCAGCTCCACAGAGGCAGCGAGAAAAGGAAATTCATTGTATCTATAATCAGGTTCTTATACTTTTGCTTCTACCAAGAACCAAGTCCTTTCCCAATTAAACTGATATAATGTGGCCATGCAAAGTGAGATGACCTTTTCTGCAAGCTCTTGTATAGCTTAATAGCTAAAAAAAAATGTTTCTGTAATGGGCATTGCTAGCTAGAAAATGCTTATTTTAATGGCTTTTTATGACTGGTTGCTCCTAGCTACTACACTTTATTTGCTTGGTTGAGCTGGAGGAAAAAAAAAAGAGAGAGAAAACAGTTTCAGTATAGCCAGTGAAGGCAACAGGACTCTGGGTGTTTTGCTTGTAGCTGACACGAATGAGTCTTGTGGGGTTTTGAGGGTCTGATATTTATGGCCTTTAGAGATTGACAGTAGCTGGCTGGCCAGTTGTTTGCCCAATATTTGCTTGTAAATTAGGGGCAAGGAAGATTTTTCAGCTGAATAGCCATATTCCCCTGTGGCTAACCTTGAGGAGGCCATGTACTTTGGTGTGAGCCACAGTTCTATCCACACATTAAAAATCCAAGCACACACAGACACCTCCATCCTTCTACAGATGCAGATCAAATTTAGACAGGAGCAAGCAGGAGTTTACCCAGAATGCCTCAGCAGGGAGATGCGTGGGATGCTTGCAAGAGTGTTCCAAAAACACCCGAGAACAGTTGAGTGGAGCCGGTGGAGAGCAAGCGCTTCCCAAAATGAGCAAGAGGTTCTGAATGCTAAAGAGCAAGCCCAGAGCTTTTCAATGCAGAGATTGCTTCTCAGTGAGGGAAGGCAGGGCACAGGAGAATAGCTGAGTTGGAAATAGCTACACAAGAATGGGTGGTATGATTAATCAACTCAAAGAGGGGGTGGAGTGGGGGCTGTGAAGGCGGGTGTTCTGGGAAGAGGTTGACTGTCCTAGGAGATCGTATCTGTAGGCCAGGCCTTCCCAACACTTGTTCAAAATAAGCAAATATTGCAAACAAACAAAGCTACAGGACTCCAGCACTGCTGGTTCATAAGGAAATTGACAAAGTGAAGGCCTGTTCTTAGATTGTCCCAAAACTAGAGGGAAGCAGACTTATGAAAAACCCTGATGCCTGACTGTTATCAGCCCTGCACAGAGTTTTTGGGAGCTTGATAGTAGAGTTCCTAGGTCTCAGGACCTGGCTCCTTTCTCTAGCCCTCATGGAAGAAATCTCAGGGTGAGAAGACTATCTTGAAAAGTGTGTGTGTGAACTCCTCATTTTGTAACTTAATTCTGTGCAACTGTGGCGGGTGCTTAACGCATCTTGCTTAATGGCATCACCAGGGCCTCCTTGCTGTGACATCACAAATGGTCATTTCCAGGTTTCAGGTTCTCTCTCTGAAATCTCAGGGCGTGGAACAGCCTTGACCTGGCAACCCTGTATGTCTTTGTGCCTTCAGGTCACCTGTTGCCTTATAGTGACCCTGTGAATTTCAGAGGGTTTTCTCAGGCAGCTCTATTTGATGGTAGTATAAAACACCTTTCAGGGCTGCTGGAGTGAAAACTGCAGAGGGCTTTTGTACCATTTATGGTTATGTAGAAGAAAGAATTTCAGCACATGTTGCTTGTTACTTGGTTGTGTGAAGCGCAACAGCTCCTGAAATTCCTTCTTCTACACACCTGTTACGGGTACATGAACCCTTTCTAGTTTTTGATCCAACAACCCACTTTTCACACAAGAGCTCCTTGTGAGCAATTTGGAGACTGGACTCACAGTTCTTCTTTCCTAGGAGGCTGAAGAGTTGCTTTCTGCTCTTCCTTTCTAGCTTTTCCGTTAGGGATACCTTGAAGAACTGGCTTTTTGTATATTCTGTTACAAACTGACTTAAACTGTCTTAGAATTTACATTATGTTTCAGCTACAGTGTTTCCCAAATATTCCTCTAGAGTGCTTGACTCAGAACAAAAAGACCATTTAAAATGGCCTGTTTTGACAGGAAAGACTTTCAGGAATGTGGAATATGAGGGAAAATATGGTCAGAATTTGTGATTTTTATGCAAATTTTCCAGCAAGCTCAGAGTAATACAAATAGAACGCACTTTTGGGTGAATGCATGTGAATGAGAAACAGATTGGCAACAAACCAAATCTTCTGTCTGTTCATGAGTCCACCCCATCCTTGTCAACAACATGTAATGTTAGGTTTTGATGATCTCCAGTTGCTGGATGGAAGACGTCTGTATACATCTCCCTCTCTTCTAAGAAGGTTCAGTTCCTGACTGTGTGAAGCTTCACTCTGTATTGGTACAGGATCTTATCTCTGCATCTCATGCAGGGTGATTTGGAATGTAGTTTGGAAGAGCTTGGCATTGAACTGCTCTCGGAAGGGCTGACAGGACGACTACGGGTCCAAGAGGCACAACGAGCCCATGCTGGACTCTATGAGTGCCAGGTAGACAATGGCATTTCCCCAGCAGCGAGGAGCAGTGCCCGCTTGATTGTGCGATGTAAGTGTGCTGCTAGCCCTCTCTTATTAATTTATATATTCAACCCCCCACAAGAGACACCATGAAGGTCCCTCTTTTGCCTGTCATAGTCACCTATATTTCTCCAAGTCACCTCTATGTTTTGTGATAGGGCTCCATTTATTTATTTATTTTGTCAGCCCTATCTGGTGTCCTCAGGATCGCACACGCATGCTCTAAAACACTTAACAATAACAGTGAAATCAATCTAAAAAAGCGCAAATACATCCCACTTGTAAGAAACAGCAGCATCATATTCTGATAGTTAGGCATATTTCTACAAAACTGTTTTTGCCAGTTTTCTGAAATGTGGGTTCAAAGGGCTAAACAAGTTTCTGAAGGCTAGGAGCTCTAGATCCTTGGGGTCAACATCAAAGAGGCTCTGTTCCACATGTTCATCAAGCACACCTTAGGTAATAGCAAAAGAGTGTAGCATCTGCCCCACAATTGTGGAGCCCCTTGAAAAATTTCCAGAATCTATGTCTGGTTATTATGGTAAATCCACCACTTTCTTACTTTTGCCGGGTTTTTGGAGACAAGTTTGAACAGATAAGCTGTGGGGCTTTTGGAGGGGGAAGGGAAGATGATAGTTTGTGGAAATTCAAATCTAAAGCAACACTGTGGTTTTGTTGCTTTTCAGTTCTCAGTGAAACTTCTGGCAGCTATTCCAGATCTGTCCCTTCCACTTACCAGTTCTGTCTATATGAAAGCAGCAGATATTCTCAGATGCCGGTTTTTTTCCTGGTCTTGTTTTCCTTTTCAGATCCACCAGAGATCATCAAGGGCCCTGGCCAGAGAAAAGTGGCAGCTGCAGGGGATGGAAGAAGCCAAGCTGTGCTCCAGTGCAGCGCTCAGGGCGTTCCCAGGGTTCAGTTCAGCTGGGCCAAGAATGGTGTTTCCCTTGACCTCAACAACCCCAGGTGAGAGCACACAAGTAGAAAGACTTACCTCAGCTGTTTGGCAGCATCTGGCAGCCTCGTCTCATACTCTTTTTGGACCGTAATTCTCAGAATCTTCTAGCCAACATCGGGATGCTCAAATAGCTTTATTTGCACTTATCTTAGGGAAATGAGAGCAAATCCCGAGAGTGAAAAGATTAAAATGTTTAACTTTGTTCTGAATTTGGCCTTCATTTGTGACCAGCATGGTTGTGGTCTTACTCAAGTCAATAAAAGTTCAGTAAGACTGTTGGACACACATCTGGAACCAGTTCAGTTTTGAACTGGGCAAATTTTAAAAATTTATGGTCCCAGGTTGGTTTGCAAATAGAATGGAGGTGGAGATATTTAATGCATCTAATTTGTTCCAGCTAAATGTCAGCCGTAACCCATAAATAGTATGAGGCATGTATGAAATAAAAATAACCAGAACACTTAACTGTAACCTTGGTGTGTTTTTTCCCCCCAAACTGTTTAATTTCAGTGGCTTATGCTCTTAACCCTTAAAGCAGTCTTTATTTTGCTTGCCGCTTGTCATGTCGGAATTTATTCATACTTGCTTGTTATGCAAGACTCCTTAGACTCGTTTGTGCAAAGCTCAGAAAAGTTATCATTTTGGACCACAGTTCTTGGAATCCCTTTGTCAGTATGACCAGAGGATCATAGGACTTATAGTAGATTTTCCAAGCTCTATGTTTATATCACCCCGTCTTCTCATGAGGTCATGGTGGTGGATGTGACTTTCTTCCCTTTCTCTTATCAGAAACAACCACCCTGTGAAGTAGGTCAGTCCGGGAAAGAGAGCAGGAAAGACTGAAAGAGAAGCTAATCCCCCCCAAACAGGAAAAAATAGCAACGGAACAATACCAACCCCACAATCTAGAATTTAATTAAAGGCAACAGGGTACATTACAACTTGGTATATTTTTATTGATATTGTTTTGCTTTTGTTATTGTGTGCTTAAGTCAACTCCAACTTACGGCAACCATAGCCTATGGTTTTCTTGGCAAGGTTTCTTCAGCAGAGATTGCTTTCCTCTTAGGCTGGGAGATTACAGCTTCTCCAAGGTCACCCAGGAGGATATGAACCCTGGTCTCCCAGAGTTATAGCTGAACACTCAAACTGCTACACTATGCTGGTTCTCAGTTTTTTTCTCACTGTATTCATTTTTATTGTACCTCTGTTTTCATCTTGTCGTGAGCCATCTGAGTCCCAGTTACAGATTTATTTGAGTTAAATAAAAATTTGTAAGGCTCTGTCTTTCTCGCTTGGTCCTTATGCTTAATCTTACAATATTCTTACCCTTTCCCAGGCATACTGTGCTTACGGACCATGTGGGTTCCTTGCACACCAGCACCTTAACCATCGCCAACGTGAGCGCGGTTCATGACTACGCCACCTTCACGTGCACAGCCAGCAATGAACTTGGCACGGATACTCTCGACATCCAGCTGCTTAGTACCAGTAAGGGACAATGCTCTGTGGAAACAAGAGGCTGTTAATATTTGGATGGACAGCATTAGAATGTGAGAGGTAACAAGTCACCATCCTCTTTCTTAGTTCCTTCAGTGCCTTCTGTTTCTTTTTCTCATCAGGCCGCCCTGACCCACCCACAGAGCTGAAAGTGGTTGGTGTATCCCACAACTGGCTGGCCTTGAAGTGGACCCCAGGCTTTGATGGGGGCCTTCAGCAAAGCTTTCGTATCAGGTACGGGTTGGAATTGTTAAGACAGCAGCCACACGTGAGAGATAAATGGGAAGAGTGATGTAGATTGACTCTATTTAAAGGAGCGGTCCCTTATAAGGAAGAGCCAGTGTGGGATAGTGGTTTGAGCATTGGACTACAGCCCTGGAGACCAGGGCTCGATTCTCCAGTCAGCCATGGAAACCTACTGGGTGATCTTAGGTGTGTCACACACTCTCAGTCCCCAGAAACCCCAGTGATTTTTCATCTTAGGGTCGCCATAAGTTGGAAATGACTTGAGGGCACACAACAACAACCTTTACATGGCTTTGCATTTTACTCCATTGTGAAACACACAGTCAGTGGTAAATAACCATGGCTGGCATTCTGTGCTATAGTTACAGATTTGTAATCTAGAACTGACAGTCCGTAAGTTCTCTGTACTCACTACTGCCATGATCATAAATGCTCTCTCATACCTACTTTACTAGGCAGCAACTGCACTGAGATGTGGTGGTCTGTTCAGCAGGTGATGGGAGTGCCTGAGGATGACATATTTGGCCCCTCTTGCCAGCGAGTCAGGCTGCAACAATCAGAAGCAGGTCCCCTGTCAGAATTCCTTGTTGCAGTCTTGTTAACTGGTGGGTGGTGGTGGTGGTGATAGAAATGTCCTCCTGCTGCACCTTGATCACCAAGTTAACATGCTTCCATTTCTTGGTGCTGCTGCTGCCTCGAAAAGTAGGTTGCGGGGGGCAGTCAGGACAGGAAACATTTAGTTACAATTATCTAAGTAGGAAATGTAGAATATGGGTCTGTGTCCCCAAAGAGAGTCTAAAAATGCAAGAAGCTTAGCAATTTTCATTAGGAGCAGGGCTTTTGTAAACCATATGGGTCTTAATTGCCTCTTCAAGATGAAACATACCAGAATTCTTTGCATTGCAACAAGGATAGTTCATAATCACCTCCATCTATAGCTGCAGCTAAAATAAGAGGAAACAGGGAAGTCAGAAGGGAGTAGCAGATGGTGTCATTGTCCCTGCTGGTCAAAAACTTCATTGGGTATCCACCCTGCAAGCCTTGGCTCCACTATAGCAGTTCACAGAACAAATTTTTCTCCTCTCTGCCTCCAGAAAATCCCCACTACTCTGTGCTTTCCAGGTGTGGGGAACGATTGAGCACCTTTTTCATTACATGGCCTCTCTACCTGCTCCCTGCCCCTGGTGTGTCTATGTGCATATGAATATGTGGGATATATTACCTCTACTGAATAAATGTAACCCTTTATGCATCTCCTGGCATGGTTGCTAGTCTGCAACAGAATCTGCCACAATAAATCAGGTAGTCTTTAATGTGCCACAGGTACCTTTGTTGACCGTGATGCAACAGAGCAAGAGTCTGGAAAAGCAGTGGATGACATGGGGGTTACAAAAAAGATGAGACTTGTAGCTTCTAGTTTACAATTGATTCTGCCATAATAAATCAAGTAGACTTAATGTGTCATTGGTGTCTTTTTTGATTGTGACATAACAGAATAGAGGTTGGAAAAGCTGCTTCTTTAGATCACAAAAGAGTTGAGAGTTGCAATCCAAAAAAGTAACTTTTTCAAGCTCTGATTAAAGGGCAATGGATGTCTTTCTGATTCTGTCTCTCTGGAAAGAATTAATAGGCATACCTCAGTTAACGAAGGAGAAGCATTCATGCTAAAGAGAAAATTTTGTACCAAAGGCAGGAGTAACAGGGAAAGAATAAACAGAGATTTCTACATCACAGAAAATAAGAGCAGTTCAATGTGTTTCTTGTTTTTTCCCCTCCAAAATTAATGATGTGTACATGTGCCAATGAAACAACCAGGTCAGGTAAGCCTTGGGTAAGTAAACAAAAGCGAACCATCATGGTATAGTGGTTTGAGTGTTGGACTATGAACTTGGAGACCAGAGATCAGTTCCCCACTTGGCCACGGAAACCCACACACACACGGCCTGAGAAAACCCCACAAAAGGTTCACCCTAGGATTGCCATAAATCTGAAATGACCTGAAGGCACACAACATTGTGATCTTCATCAATGACAACAAGTAAACAAAAATATCTTGAGCCCTCTATAGATCGATTCAGGCTTCGTCGAAAGTGCATTGAGTGATGATTTTTAGTTTCTTTCACCAGCCTCCACTTATTTATAGCTCTGTGTTTATGGGCTTTCTCCTTTTCACTCTTGTTTTGCTGTTCCTGTGTGTTCAGTAAAGGGTTCTGGAGGCAGCTGTTGCTCACTTTGCCTGTTGTGGACACACACTGTTATGTTAAGATTGGCTAGAGTGGAATCCCAGGCCAGTTCCGCACTAGCCTGCTATAGCGCGATGATTCCACTTTCAACATCCTCTGGAATCCTGGGGTTTGCAGTTTCGGGAGGGGCCGCTGCAAACCCCAGGATTCCAGAGGATGTTGAAAGTGGAATCATGGCGCTATAACAGGCTAGTGCGGAAATGGCCCCAGTCTTTCCAGGCTCAAACTTTCTTGTATTCTTTACTGCTGACGTAGGCCATTTCCGCACTACGCTGTTATAGTGCTTTTATTCCACTTTCAACATCCTGTGGAATTCTGGGGATTGTAGTTTACTGAGGCGAAAGAGCTCTGTGGCTGAGAATTCTAAATGCCCCTCCCTCAACTGCAAACCCCAGGATTCCGTAGGATGTTGAAAGTGAAATAATAGCATTTATAACAGTGTAGTGAGGAAATGGCCAGACTGCTCTAAGCCAATAACAAAATTATGTGTTTTTTTTAGTTCTCCTTCACTGTTCTCTCTATACCCATAAAAGTCTCTTTTTTAAAAATCAGCACCAGAAACACCATTCACATAAACAAATCACATTTTTTCACCATTTTTCTTCTATCTACCGTACTATAATATCATCACCACTGATGACTCTGTCTTTATCTTAAAACATTCTAATTCCACTCTTTTCCTTCCATTTAAATATTTTAAAAATGTGGATTTAATTGCTTTACCTAACCCATTCTTTTTCATATTTGTATTCTACCATCTTCATTTTATTCTATAAACTCTTCCATTAAAGCAATAGATAATCCAAATCTATCTAAGATTTATGATTGCTATATCACCCCAACATTCTTTATAGTGATCCATTATAGGTTTCCAGTCATCTTTGATTTTTTTTTTTGCAGTGATTTTTCTTTCAGTAATGTTGTTAACTTTTCTATCTCCATCACATCCAAAATTTTCAACAACTGATCTTCAATCATAGGTTTTTCCTTTACTTTCCATTTTTGTGCAAAAGTTAACTCTGTTATTGAAATCATATATAATGCTAACTTGGACTTCTTTTCAATATTCAATACTCTGTGTATCATATTTAGTACATACATTTCTGGCTTCATCTCAGAGTTAATATTCAATATTTTGCTAATTGTTTTAAATATATCTGCACAAAAAATTTTGTAAAATTTTGCAGTGATGTAGACTCAAGTTGATAGACTTGGACTCAAGTTGGACTTAAGTTGCTTCAGTGACTCGACTCGGACTTGACTCGGCCATAAATAATGCACTGACTCGACTTGACTCAACTTGAGACTTGTATATTTTTAATGATTGACTTATTTTAATGTTCTTGGTTCAGTAACATAACAACATAACACATTCATCCAGAAACCTAGCGACTTTGAACAATGCCTCCATCTCTTTTGCCTGCTGGTCACAGGACAATCTGTCTCAAGCCCAAAGCATTTCTCAAAGGGAGGAGCAAATGGGTTAGGCAACAGACATGAGGAAGGACTAAAGTTTTGAATCTTCAGTAATGGGGCGTAAATAGGATCCTATTTCCCACTTTCAAAGCTGCAGATGGCAAAATTGCAAATGTGGAGAGCTGACTCTACTTAAATTGTTAAAACTGACTTGATTTCCCTCTATCCAATAATTCTGGAATTTTGGTTGGGGTATGAAGTTGGCTTCCAGACTTAAGACTTGACTTGAGATGTGACTTGAAAGTATCTTCAAGGACTTGAGACTTGACTTGAGACTGGAAGGTAGGGACTAGAGACTTGACTTGAGACTTGAAGTAAAAGACTTAAATACATCACTGCCTTTTTGCACAACACATGATAAGAGTTTCCTTTTCTTTCACCACATTTCCAACATTTTGTGAGGCTAATAATACTTCCAGCTGAGCAGAGAAGGAGGAAGAAAAAGGCAATTGGGTAGGCATAGAAACATTTCGTAAAAAGGAGGGGTTTTTTTTTAGAAGAGTTGTTAACTTTGATATGCCTGTATTCTCTTAAACAAAGGGGAGGAAAAGGAAGTATGCTTTCTTTTTAAAGTCTTGACACTAGCTAGGTGGGGAGGAGGAGAGACCTCTTTTCATTTGCATCTCTTTTCTGCTTACCTCTTTCCAGGTATCACTGGCCAGGACTTCCAAGCTTTCTGTACGTGGATGTCTTTCCACCACAGTCCTCTGTGTTCACCTTAACGGGCTTGCAGCCAGGCACCCTCTACAATGTTTCTGTCAATGCACGCAATGCTCTCGGGGAAGGTGACTTTGCTGATGGTGGTGCAGGAATCAGTGTCACCACTGCAGGTGAGGAGTGTCTTCCTGCGTAGTGATGACAGCTTCCATCATGGGAGCGCAACAGCAAGAGCAACACAGATTGCATAGTACGGTGGACGGAGCACCGAATGTGGCCTAGAGAGATGCAGTTTCAAAGCTCTGCTCAGTTATGACTCTCGCTGAGTGACTTTGGGCCGGATGCTCTTGCAGGTTAGCCTACCTCACAGGATTGTTGTGAGGAAATTCAGTGTGGAGAAATACATATTCTACCCCGAGTTCTTAAGAGGGGATAAGGATGTAAAATCCTGATTATTTTGTCCTGGCATACAAAGATGAACAAATAATGTAGCTTCTCCCCACTGTGGGAGAAAATGAATTTTTCTTTTCAGTATTCTCATGTATTTGATTGTCCCAAATGTTGCGCAGGCATTATTTTGTAGAAGAAATCACATTTGTGTGTGTGTAAAAAGTGTGCAGGAGATGTGTGTGCGTGCGTGCGTGCGCGTGTAGGGCAAGGTATCCAAAAACACTTATTTTTCTCTGTGGGATGGCAAAGAAAATCATACAAAATTCTTGCTGTTCTATTATATTTTTTCTGATGGGTTTACCTGACATTTGGAAAACTCTTTTTTTTTTTTGGACTTTGGAACAAAAGGTAATGCTGGATATTCTTTCTATCCCCAGGAAGAAAGGAATAAGCATGGAGCTGGGAAATCTACCCAGTCAGGGGTCAATTAATCGTTATGCTAAGTATGTAGTATAACAGAATCATAAGGGGTGTCAGAAAGAGTTTAGTCAAAGAATCCACATTACTTATGTCGTTCAATGTGGCAGGTCCTGGTGGTTTCCATTCTTCCCCCCCCCCGAAGATGCAGAATATGCTTAATCTTCCTGTCCTAGCCTGTAGCATTGCACTGATGAACACGACAACCTCTTTCCCCTTTTGTAAATAGGGCAACTTGTCTCCTATCTGTTGTTATCAGAAACTGGATACTACCCAGTTGTTATTCAATCTGTTTCCTTCCAGAGAGAATGCAAGAACCAGTTGACAGAGAGCCAGAGATTCCACTCATACCTGAACCAGGTACAAAAGCATAAAAATGATTAACGTTACATGTTCATTGTAGCATAAAAAAGAGGAAGGGAGGGGGAGGAAAACAGAGAAGACTAACTGGTTTAAGACTAACTGATTTTTATGAGCTTTCTTGGGTATAAACCCAGTTCTTCAGATGCAGTATAGAGTGACCGCAGGTTATAAAGTATATTTATACAGTTGTGGGAGTGGGAGAGAATGTAATAGGATCCAGAACAATGCAGATAGTGTTGCTTGCCCTAAAGTTCAAAGGGCTGGGTGAGGTGATACAGGTCTTTTAGATCATTATGCTGGTCAGTTAGCATTGATGTGTGAAAGCAATAAATCTGTTTACCAAATGTCAGTTTCCCTGGGTTCAGAACTTATGTCTGAGAAGATTCCTTTTGCTTGGCAGGCAAAAACATTCTTATTTAAGCAGGCTTTTATTTGTTAAGATGTTTTTAAAATTCTTGTAGGCTTTTATAATTGTATATTTTTTACATCTTCTGAATTGTTTTAAATGTTTTATTGATATTTTTAACTTTTTTTTTGAAGCTGCCTTGGGTCCCAATCTGGGAGAAAGGTGGCAGGTAAATATAGTAAATCAATCAATCAATCAATCAATAGAAAAGATAAATAATAATATGTGTAGTAGTGGGGACTCTTGTATTAATATATGTAGTACACTATGAATCTGTTGTCTTTGTTCATACTTCTGCTGTGCTGGGGGAGGGAGCTTTTCTGGACTACAACTCCCAGAATCCCCAAGCCAGCATGCCCCGAAAGCACCTTTTTACAAGCTCTGGGTTCTTCCCATTTCTGGTTAAAAAGAGAGAAGGAAGACTGGGGGGGGGGGCAGGAGTGTTTTCTCTGCCCTTGCTTTTCCACATTTTTCTTCTTTTCCCAGACAGCCCCTTCTTGCCTTTTCCCATCATCATTCTTCTTGGAGTCCTTGGGGGGCTTCTGATAATTTCTAACTTGTTCTTCCTGGGCTGCCTGCTCTGCAAACGACAGAAACAAGGGCTCAAAAGTAAGTACTTCAACCCTTCTCACCTTTTACTGGGCCACTGGGCACTGGAAAGGTTTCATTGTCCACTCTGTTGCCACTTTTCTTTTCTTTTTTAAATTTTTTTTTATTGAAGCTTATGATTAAAAATAAAAAATCCCCCCTCTCCACTTCCAAGCTTATTTTCCAGTTGAATCTGCTTGTTATCATACCATTCATGCATAATTGCAACATTTTCATAGGAGAGAATTCTTACATAGTTTCCTCTTACATTCTTACATTGTTTCTTTTGTTGCACTATGTTACCCTGTGAATTGGGGGTCCCGAGAGGGGTGCCCAAATAACCAAACAAACCTAGCAAGATGGAGAAAATTAGCTGGAGCAGTCTCTTGGCTAACAAGAGGCAGGGCAACGCAGCAGGATCTTTTACCCTATGTCTGCAGCGTCAGGTCAGTGAGGAGGCAAATGGTTCAAACAATAATTAAGATTTATTAAACAGTTATTAAAGAAAAGCACAAATACACTCCTAACTAGAAAAGGGAATAGAGTTTCAAGGGGAAGTGGGTGATATGCCACCTGTCCTGCAGTCCTGAAGAAGCCTGATTGAAGAGGAAGAAACCTGGTATAGCGACCGAGGGGAACCTGCTGAACCGAGCGGCAGCAAGGCAAAGTGAGTTCAGACGATCCGGCGAGAGTTCCGAAGAGCTCTCAGAGCAGGGGATTTTTATAGGGGAAAGAACAACCGCAGGCTAGTCTGGTCTTGAGTGAGAACGATAAGTTTTGGGTTGGAGACAAAGCCTCCGAAAGGTCAGAATTTGCATGATTGAGTTAGAGTCCGAATTGACAATGGTATGGCCGGTATGTAGATGCGGCTAGCTCGGCAGTTGAGTACCTAGCTCGCCAGGGTGTCCTCTCAGGGCAGAGGATCTCTTTGTGGCAGCGTGCATTTGTAATGAAGGTGTTTGTTTCGGGAGGTCCCCTAAAGCAGATCTGGCAATATCTGGCTTGGTTTGGTGGGAGCAGCAAGTAGTAGCCATGCCTAGCTTCGCGCTTGTTCGGTGGGCCTCACAAACACTTGGCTGGTGGCAGAGTAGGGCCGAATTGCAATATCAAAATGATATCTTTGGTTCACCAAAGGCCAGGCCAGGACACGGTGGTAACAATTACCTTATTACCTTATTGTTACATTGTTACATTACCTTACATACAGTCTTACTTTATTACTTTTTCTTTTCTCCTTCTGTGTCTTTATCCGGTTTGAAACTTCTTTCCATTCCCTTTCAAAGTTCTGGATAGGTTTATTTTTCAAAGAAAATGTTAACTTTTCTATCTCAACCTTATCCAGGACTTTAAATTTCCATTCTTCTATATCAACATATTTCTTTTCTTTCCAATGCTGCACATATATCAATCTTGCAGCAGTTATCAAATATAACAATGTCTTCTGGTGATTCCTTATTTCTCTTTGTTGCCGTAGTATATTTAACAAATAAAACTCAGGCTTCATTTCAAAGTTTACATTATAAATTCTTTGAATTTCATCGTCTGTTGCCACTTTTCTAGTGACTAAGGCACGGGAAAAAACATACTGTCAGCCTATCCAGCTTCTGCGCTATCCTGGGTCATGCTTAAAGTATGTCCCATTCATTTCAGTGGGTTTACAGTCAGTATGCTTAAGTCTGGATTAGTGACAAGGGGGAAAAAATCCATTCAGCTGTCATTTTATTGTGTTTACCTAATTCCCTGCCTTATGACTGATATGAAAACTAAAGCTGAGTAATCCTTCAAAATTCATAATTCTCTGGTGGGGTTAACCAATTAAAAAAAAAGATGCAAAAATATGTTATGTTATGGGGAAGTGCAGAGAAAAATACATACATTAGTAAAAATAATGTTAATGTTCTATACAGACTACACAGAGTAGTGTATTTTGCTTTGCTGCAAAAATGTATACATTAGATCAGTGGTTCTCAAACTTGTTGCTCCCACGACCCCCTTTACATCTACATGAGGACATTGTGCCCCCCCATGTCCTGTGCTGTGCCTCTGTCCCCCTCTCACAGGCCCCTCGTGCCTTGTGCACCCTCTGTCTTAATGGTGAGTTCTCACTTTCTGTGTCTGCTCTCTTCCCTTCCCATCTCCACTTAAGAAACTGCCTCGTGGTCACTAAGAGACATGTGCCTGCTGCACCAATGATTCAATATTCAGAGAAGCTGAGTGGGAAAAGCATAAAAAAAAGGGAAGCCAATGTTTGCTAGGTGTGAGTCGGAGGAAGGCATACCAGTGAAACATGTTTTGCATCACTCTTTTGCAGAGGCCAGTTGGTCCTCAGTGGTGCACAGGTGCGCACGCGCGCGCACACACACACACGATACAGGCTTGCCTTTCTTTTTCATATTGCTGTACTTGCAGGCTGACTTCATGTATGTCCCCCTTGAGCAACAGTTGTGCCCTCCCTTATGTCCCCCCTCCCATAGTTTGAAAACCACTAAATTGGATGAAATCTGTGTACTCAAGGATGCATGAGATGAATCATACTCCAAAATGCATAAAAATTTCTGTTAGGACAAATTAACCATAAAATTATGTAAATTTTGAAAAGTTTGAGATGAACAAAACTTAAAGATGGAAAGATAAGAATCGGGGGGAAAACTAAAATGGAGAGGTTTATCCATCTCTAGTATGGGAGTTTCCAGAAGAGGCTTTTTTAAAAATCACTCTGCAATCACCCTCCCTTTAAGGAGGAAAAATGAAAGAGCTGTACAGTACCTGTGAACTGGTAGCACTAGGAAACTCTGCTCTGGAAATTCCCCAGTGCTGGTTAAGAAATCTGTTTGTTTGTTATGGTGTGATCCTTTTCTTGTTTCTCATTTTTCTTGCAGAAGATGGAAACCGTGAAGCAAGCAAGTGAGTATTAAGTGGACAGGAAGGAGGGAGACCTGAGAAAAAGGTTGCCAGTTTTTCTTTTGGCACAGCTCTTGTGCCTGCAACAAAAGTGGAAAAATTGTTACATTGGCATGCTGGGAAAAAAACGCTTTGCCAGTGATTTCTTGAGCGCTTTCCCTTTGCTAGATCAGGTACTGGTAAAGATCCAGGAGCCCTGCCAGAAAAAAAGGTTGGCAACATTCCTTGGATAGAAGGAATTGCTTTAACCACTAGCTACCATTCCTAGAGCCTTTGCTGTTGTTATGTGCCTTCAAGTCTATTCTGACTTGTGGTGATCCTCTTTCTAGGTTTTTCTTGGCAAGATTTAGTCAAAGGTAGTTTGCCACTGCTCTCCTCTGAGGCAGAGACAGTGTGACTTGCCCAAGGTCACCAGTGGGTTTCAATGACTGATCAGGGATTCAAACTGAGGTCTCCCAGAATCAGTTCAACACTGAGATCTCCTTAGTTCAACACTCAAACTCCTACCTTTTACTTATAGCCTTGTTGCTGTGTGCCTTCGAGTAATTTCCAACTTATGGCAACTCTATGATGAACCTATCACAGGGTTTTCTGAGGCTGAGAGTGTGTGACATGCCCAAGGTCACCCAGTAGGTTTCTATGCTGAGCAGGGAATCAGACCCTGGTCTCCGGGATCATAGTCCAATGCTCAAACCACAGAAATGACTTGAAGGCACACAACAATGACAATTTGTAGCCTGCAGTGGCTTAAATTACATCAAACCAGAATGGTATTGTTTTTTCAGGGTGCGATTTGGGAACAACTACACAGTATGCGGTTGGCTGAAACTTGGTGCACGACTGGCCCAGCTAGAGGAGCACAGCTCTGAGGTAAGCACCTCTCTCAGGATATGGCGGGCTGTGTTCATAACAGCAAGGCAGCAAGTCAGATTATCAAATTACCAGAAAAAGAGCCATCCAGCGTGTCTGTTTTTGTGCCTTTAACGGGTAGCTGAGTCAGGGCTTGCAGCTTCAAAGCACAGGAATCTTTTGATTAGCAGAGGTGATGACATTGTCTGCCATTCCTTCAAGCTCTCCTGTTCTCTTTGAGCTTAGCAGAAGTTCTTACAGTGGCTAAGAGGTAAGATGGATTCTTTTAGTATCATTGTTTTGTTGTAAACTATCCCTGTTGTATTCCAAAGAATTGTGGGGTGGCTCAGAGGATTGAATGGGCATTTAAGACCCATTTGGTTTACAAAAGACTAGCCCCTGGTAAAATGCAAACTGCTAGAAGTGGTTTGTTGATATGAATCACCCTAGATCAGGGCAGGCAAAATATGGCCACCAGAGCACCCTAGTGGGGGCATTTTTTGCCTCAAAATGCCCCAAATGCTATTTTTAACCCCCCCCCAGCCATTTTAGCTCTAGGAGAAGCCTTTGTTTTAAAAGCAGGAGGTGACTTCTGTGCACTTCCTGTTGTTAAAAAAAAGGCTTCCTCATACATCACCAAGAGGGAATTTGGAGGAGAAAAAAATCCAGGCAATGCAGCTTGAGGGGGGATATGGCCCTCCAAGGTTTTGTGGGGGGCTCATGTGGCCTCTGTGCTTCCATTTTTGGACTGTCTTTGGGACTGCATCTGTGGAGACTATCAAGATGAATGTCTGAATGTCACGATTTACCACTACACCCCTGTTTAGCAGGACTGCAATAGGCAGAGAGTGATAGGTACAATTTTTGTAGCAGAGAATGGAGTATATGCCTGTTACTGTCTGTACAATGGGCCTGCTGTATTTGTGAGAGACTGGCTCGAGGATCCCTCGTGAATGCTAGAAATCATGCATTCTCAAGTCCCTATGAAAGAAAGGGTATAGGGCAGCAGCATAGGTGGTGACAAGCCGCAGCCACAGCAGAAGTTCCCCAGTTGCTGCTGCCGTGTCCTTGCGGAAGCTCCTCCTTGCTCTGCAATTGTTGATGGCATGGTGCTGATCCTATTCACTCATTCGGAAACAAGTGAACAGGATTGGCAGCACTGCTGTCAGCAGTCGCAGGACAGCCAGGAGCTTCCACAGGGACATGGCAGTGGTTGTAGTGGTGATCCTACTCATTTGTTTATGAACCAATAAACAGGATTGTCATTGCTGCCCTCAGACATCACAAGGTGACCAGCAGCTTTGGCAGGACATGGTGGCAAGGGTGGTGCTGGTCCTTCTTGTTCATTCTCAAACAAGCAAGCAGGATTGGCACTGCCTTCACTGTCAGTGGTTGCAGGGTGGGGGATCTTTGGCAGGCACATGGCAATGGTGGCAGCAGTGACCTTGCTCGCTTGTTTGTGAATAAATGAGCAGAATCAGCACCCCTTGTCTGCCATGTCCCCACCAAAACTGCTGGCCACCCTGCAATGATTGAGGCAAGAGATTGGCAAGCTGTCTTCTTGATGCCCTGCCTCCAGCAAGCATGCAAGATGCCTGCTTTGCAAGGCCTAAGAATGCATGCCTGGTGCCCAGGGTTTGCCACTGCTTCCCCTGCTACCCTGGATGTCAGGTAATTTAATTTTTAAAATATTTTTGCACTTTTCATCTTACCTTTTTTGCAAATCTTGAGCTCACAAATATAGCAGGCCTACTTTATTTAGAAAAACATGAGAGCTGGTACAAAGATTGTCAATCCTGTGGAATAAAAAACAACTGTATCGGGAGAGACTGTCTCAGAGCAGGCAGGTGACTTCTGCACTGGGGCGGGGGCAAGTTCTCTTTCAGTTTTTAACCTAAACGATCCAAGGTGCTGGGTTATAATCCCTAAATAGATTCAGTACCTTGGATAGCTCTTTTAAAATTTGGACTAAAATTTGGATTCAACCCCCTGCTGACACGGAAATCACAAGCTGTCGCTGCTCTGTCCCTGGCTTCCAACACTTTGTAACAGCCTCCCTCCCCCTACTGAGATGCAAACTTGACATTTAAACCAAGGGAGCTGGATTTGTACAACATGTGCAACATCCACTCATTGTCAAGGTTACATCCTTTGAAAAAGAGTCAAGCTTGAAATCTCTCTGGATACAGTCCATTTGACAGGAACTCCAGTATTCTCTGTCAGTAAAGGCAATATCTGCAATAGGGAAAAATCACACAAAGCAAGGAAGATTAGCATAAAGAAAGGAAATATAGTTAAGACCCAACTGTGCTGACTTGCAGAACTCTGTTTCCTGCATTCTGTGAACCTTATCTAGATTTCCTCTTGATTTCTTAGCAGCAGAAAGTTATGCATCTCTCAAGCTTGCACCTTTATCATGAGTGCTAGAAACATGATCTAGCTTGTGAAAATTACAGTTGATGTTCTCTTCATTGTGAAAATATCAGCATGTTCTACCTACTAGTCTAAATGAAAAGAGTCTCAATATCTTCTGAACTAGAGATATAAATCTTTGTAAATTTCATTCTTGTAGGCAGGTATGAATCATTTTACTACTTTTTTCCCACTGCAGGAAAGTCCCTGAAAACAGCAATTTTCAAGGACTGTTTGCAGTTCAAAACTTTTTCTGTTGGGGAAAAAAAAGCCCATGTTTATTAGTTTTTTGCACAGAAAACATGATTTCCTGGGCAGAGATAATATTTTCTGGGCAGAAAATCATGTTTGCCCCTAATGAAGTCAGTCTTGCTTCTAACATGGCTGCTTGGCTCTTTCCTTAGAGCAGCTCTACTAAGATGTCAACATCTGGATCTGCAGCCACTACAGAGACCTGGTCCCAGTTGGGTCATCATGCTAAAAGAGAGGGAGATGCCAGCATTACTGGTATGTGTTTCTCCCTCCTCATCCTTGAACCTTATTCCCATAATCTGGAGCCAGGGATGTAAAAATGTGTCAGTTTGCATTCTCTCAGATTAAAATGTTGAACATCCAGCTTTTTTTCATTCTGACGGAACAACTCTCCATATGCATAACCACCCAATCAGCTAGAAGATCAGGGTTAGGGGCTCCTCTGGGTATACTACACCACTTGGAGGCATGTGAGAGGGCTTTCTGGACTGCAGTACCCCCATTGTGGGCATTCCCTCCCTTTGGAGGCTTGACAGACATTGACTTTGCCCTTATTTTGGCAGGAAGCTACAATTTGGTAGTTCATTCAAGCATCTGCATCTTCAAGCATGAGACCATGGCTTCCTTTATGAACCTATTGGACAAAATGCTTTATATTAAATTGTTGATGTTGTTTTTGATTATTTTTAAAGTATCCTCATTGGTAGTACTGAAATCTGCTGATACAAGGTACAAATATTTTAATAAATGCATTTATAAGAAGAAATTAGCAAATATTGGTAAATACTTCCAAAACCATTTCAGTTCTCCTCTATTGTTGTGATTAACTGCTATCAAGTCAACTCTGACTTTGCCAATTTTGCCAATTAGAAACCAATCTGTTTCTGCATATTCTGTCCTAACAGTGGCCAGCTGTGCTGAGTACAGGCTACACATTAGGATTATTAAAATGTTGCGGTACACCCATTTCTCTAAGAGCGATCCATAGTTTTTCATTACCTCTTGTTAAAGTCAGTAGGTACAACTATCTTCCACGAAAGGGACCATATTGTACCCACCTGCCATGTTGCTGTTAAAGAGGAGTCTCTTTTTAGAAGAAGAGAGGGCAACTCTAATTCAGTACCACAAATGGCTGCACATACAAGCATTCAAACCAAACTTTTAAGAATTAACCACTCAAAAGCTTGGGCCTGGATGAATATACAAGCTTCTTCAATATTACAGTTTCTTCAATACTTTCCACCCTGAATATGAAGAAATTTGCAAAGTTTGGTAAATTTATGTCAAAATATTTTGGGGAAAAAAAAGTTCCCACCAATCCCTAACTACAAATGTGTGTTCCTTCCTTTTCTACCCTACTCTATCACCAGATTAAAGAACCATAACCCAAACATACCCACAATCTCAAATGGAGCTTGCAAAAGTTGCATTTTGTACTATAGCTCTCTGAATCACTACATGGAACTTCTGTTACATGGGGTAATTTGCCTCTGAAGCAGTTCATGTGGAAGGTACATTTCTTAGACTACAGTTCCAAAATCCCCCAGCCACCATGGCCAGTGGGATTCTGCTTTTTACTGCCTTAAAAAGTAACTTTTTCTAGACTTTGCTCTGAACCCCAGCTGGTCAGGCCAAACAAAATGAGAATATAGTTGACCCTCCAGATTTGCAGGTTTCAGTTTCATGGATTTTATTTTATTTGCGAATTTCTCCAAACTCTGCCACCCCACCTAAAGTGTTTCTTTTCTGGAGGAACTTCCTTCTTGGTGGCTGTGATCAGGCCTGCACAATTCTTTAAAAATCTGTCTCTGGTCCTCTTCTTCCTTCACCAGCTAAGGATGGCTTGCAGCCCAAATTCTCATCACCACAAGTCCTCTCCTGATTCCCCTGTGAGAGAGTAAGTATAGGGGCACCATTCTGACCCACCCCCTTTCTGTCTCTTTCCCCGACCTGGCTTGGATGCTGGGTGTCCATTCTCTCCACAAAACATTGGCCCTGTTCCCACAGACATGCAGACCTTTTAATATTTGCGCGTTTCCACTTTTGTAGGGGTCTTGTGGCCCTAATCCTAGGGAATATGGAAGACCAACTATATTACCTCAGTGAATTTAGGGCAGCGATTTAGTGCTCTACTTAGCAGAATGAATAGTAGGGATCTCAAAAAGAAAAAAAAATACAGATTATCATTTTAAGAGCAGGGAGGGCAAATCATGGGCCATTTCTGCACTACACTGTTCTAGTGCTATTATTCCACTTTCAGCGTCCTGTGGAATTCTGAAGTTTGTAGTTTTCTGAGGCCAAAGGGCTCTCTGGCTGAGAATTCTAAAGGCCTCTCCTTAAACTGCAAACCTCAGGATTCCATAGCATGTTGAAAGTGGAATAATAACACTATGACAGTGTAGTGCGGAAATGGCCATGGTCTAAAACTGTCTCACTCAACTACAGTGCACCCTCTGCTGGCATGGCCACCATGCACATGAATGCAGGGTGATGCGAAGCCTCGCGTCCCATTATCATCAATGGATGTGATGGGTGCGTGATTGTGCTGGTGCACGCACATTGTGTCCATTGAGGATAATGGGATGGAGTATTCAAGTTTTTCATTTTGCACAAGGGTTCCTGCAACGGAACTGTCACTGTACTGGATTCACTTCATGCTGGCAGGGGGATTGTGGGTTTTCTTTCTTTCTTTCTTTCTTTCTTTCTTTCTTTCTTTCTTTCTTTCTTTCTTTCTTTCTTTCTTTCTCTCTCTCTCTCTCTCTCTTTCTTTCTCTCTTTCTTTCTTTGCATTTATACCCTGCTGGCAGGGGGATTGTGGGTTCTTTCTTTCTTTTTCTTTCTCTCTTTCTTTGCATTTATACCCTGCCCTCCATCCCTGAGGCTTCCATAGTGGTTTATAAATTGATTTGATAATTTCCTGCTCTCCTCTTTAAAAAAAAAAACAGGTGAGAAACACAATGGAGACAGGATCTGAGTCCCACATATGCTGGCTGCTGTTCTCTTCCTCTTCTGCCAGAGCCATGGCAGCTGAAACGTGGAGGGAGGGCCATTCCTCCGTTACTGGAATCAAGGCGTAATGGTGCTGTGCCTGACTGCTTTTCTCCAGAAGTCCCAAAAAGTGACTGTGGTCCGAAAAGTGACTTCTTCAAGCTCTTATCCCAACTCCAAGTGAGGAACAAGAGCTGTTTTCTCGTTGCAGGCCACGACCTCCAACCGCCTTGGCTTGGTTCCTCAGAGCCTCATGAGTATGAAGAAGTGAAGATGTCAGGGAGATACGAAGATCTGGCGCCTTTGTATGACGTCTGGCACCCAAAGGAGGGACCATACATTCACAAGTACACAGTGAGTACCTGGGAAGAGGTCTCCTTCGGGTGGTGCGTCATTTCTTTTTCCATTTCCAGTCCATCTCCTTCCCCTTGTATGTTCCATTGGCTTTAAAAAAAAAAAAAAGACCAAGCTAGAATTCCCAGAGAGTTAGGATTCTGGGAATCACAGGCTGAAAAGTAGCTTTGCCAAGTGCTGCCTATGTTCAAATTCTTTATTGGTGCTGTTATATATATTAAGCAAGATGATTTATTCCTCTGTGTGTAGCCTATTTTGACTGACTGTAGTTGACTAGAAGAGATCCAGTGTGTGTAGTGGTTTGAGGATTGGACTATAGTCCTGGAGATCAGGGCCATTTCTGCACTACACTGTTATAGAGCTATTATTCCACTTTCAACATCCTGTGGAATTCTGGGGTTTGTAGTTTCTTGAGGCCAAAGAGCTCTCTGGGTGAGAATTCTAAAGGCCCCTCCCTAAACTGCAAACCCCAGGATTCCATAGGATGTTGAAAATGAAATAATAATGTTACAAAAGTGAAGTGCGGAAATGGCCCAGGATTCAGTTCCCCGCTGGGTGACCTTGTGTACCTCACACTCTCTCAGCCTCAGAAAACCCCATAAGTTCATTTTAGGGTAACCATAAATTGGAAATGACTTGAAGACAGTAAAATGCATTGTTAAGTTGCGCTATATTAGTAGCAGCAGAAATGTACTGAGAAGGCACACAAGAAGATCAGTCTTCCTGATCACGCCTGCTCCCTGCTCTGTTTGTAGCTTTCTTTCACTCTGCACTATTATACCATTTTAACACCATTCTAACTGCAGTGGCTCCATGTTATGGAGTCCTGGGATTTGAGGTGTAGTGAGGCACTAGAGCTCTCTGGTATGAATTCTAAATACCACCCTCCCCAAAAAACCCCTGCAAATCCCATGATTCCACAGGATGTTGCCATGGCAGTTAATGTGGAATGATAGCACTACTAGCGTATTTGCCTGGCATTGCCTGGGATTTTATTTTCCTCTTAAAGAACTCACTCAACAGTCTTCTCCAGTACCTGTAACTTTTCCCCATATTTCCCAGTGCAATCTGTATTCCGAATTATTTACATACACAGTTTGGGTTCCTGAGGAAAAACGCTATCTTCCTCCTTGCTGCTAGGCCTCATCTCCATAGCAACCAGCCTATTATAGTACCTGTAACTTTTCTCCATATTCCCCAATCCAATCTATATTCAGAGTTGTTAAAGCTCTTGGGTTTCTGAGGGAATACATTGTCCTCCTCCTTGCTGCTAGGCATTTTCTCCATAGCAACCGGCCTATTCCAATACCTGTAACTTTTCCCCATAGTCCCCAACTCAGTCTGTGTTCTCTGGTGACGTTGACGTACTGGCTTTTGTTTTTTTTGCTTTCTATTGAATTTGTGCAATGGCTTTACGTTTTTCTGCAAGCATTTTTTTGTTTTGAATTTCAGCTTTAAGATTCCTCACATATGGAACCCTCGCCTCTACTGTGTGAGGCGAGAAAACCTTCTAACTATGTTGTGCATGTCACTTTAATTTTTCTCACATATGCCTCCCAAATGTTTTCTGGCATCCTTATTGATGGTAGGCCTCATCTCCGTAGCAACCAGCCTGAGGCCCAAGAACTCTCAAAGGCCCCTCCCTAAACTGCCAACCCCAGGATTCTATAGAATTTTCACAGTCAGCCAATCGTATGAGGTCTTCTTGCCTCACTCAGCCAATCGTATGAGGTCTTCGCCTGCCTGACATAGACAAGCAGACAAACTTACAAACTGACAGACAAACATTGACTTTTATATAGTAGATAACTGTGTATTGTGAAAGAAGGTTATGCCAGAGATTAAACCTTGGACCTTCTGAATACCAAGCATGCATTTGACCCTTGAATGCAGTCCTCTCCTAGGACCAGACTCTTGTGTCTTACACAGGTCTACATTTTTGGACTATCTTTCCCACAGTCTTCTAACCAGTATGGCAACATAGCCAATGGGATTATGGGAGTTGTAGTCCTGACTATCTGGAGGTCTAAAGCTTCCTTATCCCTGAAGTAGGCTAAACTTTCATGGAAGAGGAGACTGAGCAAAGCATCCCACAAAGACAGATACATAATTCTGGGTTCGCCCTGAAGTGAACCTGAACAAGACAACAGCCTTAAGCGGCAGATGTAAGGAGAATACCTCCGTTCTCCTCTTTGTGGATAGAGCTGGATATCCCATGCAGCCTGTCCTGCACCCATAAACTTGCCTGCTTTCCTCAGGTGTGATGGGGGGCCTCATTCTATTTCTAGTATTGAAGATTCAATGGCTAGTCTGGCCGCCTTGCATACAGGTGATGGAAGAAGAGGGAGTGGCATCTTGTTCTTTGCCTCAAGTAGCGAAATGTCTTGGGTTGACCCTGGGGCAGATATTTCAATTGCCAAGGCTATTTATGTTTCCCAGCACCAGAAGAATGATCTGTGTATGTATAGGAGCATGGCTTGCTCTCCCTTTTGCCAACCAGATGCAGGTCATGAAGACAATCCAGTAGTGCTGTGAGTTAATTTTAGACTCTCAATTTAATGGTCTTGTGCCCTGCTTGCTCTTTAAATGATAATGTGTATTATTTCGGTCTCAGGGGGCTCTGCTGCTCATTCTGCTAAGTAGGGCACTGAACCTCTGCCCCAAAGTTCTATACCGATGGAGCCACTAAGCCAATAGCCTCATGTTATTTGGCCTGATCAGTTGGTGTTCAAAATAGACTTTGGAAAAGTTACTTTTAAAGACTGTAATAGCCCAAATACTCCTGCCCGTGCTGGGTGGGGGATTCTAGAAGCTGCAGCATGAAAAAAAGAAACTCCCACAAACTCTTGTTCAGAGGTTGCTTGCGCTTATGTGACAGAAGTTCCATGTAGTGATTGTGGCTGTGAGCCATTAGCTGTTTCTGCACATTATTCCATTTTCAACATCCAATGAAATCATGGGGCTTGCAGTTTAGGGAGGGGCCTGGTGCCATTGCAAACCCCAGTATTCCATAGGATGTTGAAAGTGGAATAATAGTACTATAGCAGTCTAGTACGGAAATGGCCATTGACAGATCTGTCCTCCATGGTTCAGCTCTTACAATTTGAAAATGACAGAAAATCTCACTGACCTTTTTGTTCTTTGTGTCCAGAGCCCCTATGAGCAGAGTGGAAGACTGCCTGCTGGCTACACAGAAGTCATGCAGATCTATGAACCTGTGGCGAATTACTTGCTCCCGGAAAGAGAGCTACCTTTTGAGCAGCAAGGAGAACTGGTCTAAGCAAGGCTACAGCCAGCTTGTCTGACCTTTTAGGGTCTGGTTGTCTTCTATAAAGTAACCTCTGATTGCAAACCTCTCAGTCCCTTGTGTCTCTATTCCCCTTCTTGAACATAGTGGAGTTGAACTGCCAAGGGTGCAATAGGAGGAAGTGGTAGAGGGAAAGGGAGCAAGAAGACTGTGGTTGGTTGCCTCCTAGGTTTTGTGCTGGGTGGGTGATACAGAGACAGCCGAAACGCTTTAAAAGTGTGCTGCTTTATTGCCACAATTAGCACATTTCTGTTCCAGCAACATATGGTTTGCTATAAACCCCTGCTTCCCCTTTCCACTGTTGAGAGATGCTATTTAGCACAAGCTCTGAGATTATCCGTCTAACTAAACACAGAGGGGTGCATGGGAAAAGTTGTCAGACTCCAAAGAGAGAACGAGGGAGGGAGAGGATTCCTCTGTTGCTCATTACTTGGCTACCAGAATTTAGATGGCATTTCTATAGCATTTAATGAGGGAAGAAGCTACACCTGCCAAAATTCTCTCTTTCTCCTCGGTGATGTAAAGAGTCTCAGCATTGGGTCTGGCAAATTGAGCTGGGAATAGAGAAGAGCCAGACGACCTTCTAATACATATTTGGGGGCAAGATGGGTGGCTAGGACAAAATTGTTTACTAAGGTGAGCTATTAAGAGGGTGGTGATGGGGGAGCAGAATCTGGAAATACTGTGTTACATATGAGGCCTTATTTGGTAACTAATGCCTTTTGCAATAACAAAGGCATAACTATATTACATTACAGCTGCCATATAACAAGACTTATTGTTGTTTGTGTGTGACGGGAAATAATTTTTCATAATTATAGGGTGAAGATATGTAGTTGCTGTAACAAGTTACATTTGGCCTTCCACATCTGCAGGTCTAATTTCAACTGATTTGATTATTTGTAAGTTTCTCCAGCTGCTGCGCCCCAATTCAAGCTCTTTTCTTTCCTAGGGGAATCTCCCGCTTGGTGGCTCTAATCAGGCTGTGCAGCTCTTTAAAAATCCGCCTATGGTCCTCCTCCTCCTCCACTAGCTGCTGCTTGTCCAGCTAAAAATGGCTACAGCTCAATTTCTCAGCATCACAAAACCTCTCCCGATGCTCCCCCATCCAAGGAAGGAGATGGGTGAAAGGAAGTATAGTTCCACCATGCCAACCCACTCCTTTTCCCTGACTTGGTTTGGACCCTGGTTAGACCCTCCCACTCTGCCTTGGCCCCCATCACACAAACACAGACACACACTCATTTTGGTATTTGCAGTTTTTCCACTTTTGCAAGGTTCTTGAGATCCTAACCCTAGTGAAGATGGAGAGTCAACTGTATATTTGAAGGATGGAGGAGATGTGAGGGCTTAGTAAAATCCTGTTTCAAGAATAACTTAACAAGTTGGAACAAAGTCACTTCATTTGTTTAATGAGCAAGATGTTCTTGTTACTTTAAAAGTAATTTTTTAGGAATGTTCTAAGTTTTATGTCATTTTCTTATCAGTCCAGTGATTTTTTTAAAGCAACAAGCAATATGCCATGAGCAACACAAGGAGTTACTTTTAAGAAACACCACAGCAAGTAAGAGCAACCAATGTTTTCTGAAAGAGTAACAAGAATGAATTAGTTTTAGAAAGTAACTTTCCAAGCATCCACTACTTAGCTGCATTTTGTACCAGTGGCCACTTGCTTGCAGTCTTCCGTTAAAAAAAAAAATTGACAAGCACACTCCTCAGTATTTCACAGATGAAGATGTGTGGCCAAACAACATCAGAGTGTGGTCAAGATAGCAACAGTTATTAAGGAGGAAGGGCACACAAGCCAGGAGAGGCTGCAACAGTTTGCTTGAGCCTATTGGGAAAAGCGAAATTCTGCCCTCTCCTCTCCCTCCTGCTGAGCTAACTGAGTGCAAACAACTTTTGTACTCTGAACTCAGTTTTCAGCAACTGAAGTAGGTTGAGGACAAAGAGGGAAAGTGGGAGGAAGAGAGAGAAACTGGGACATTTTAAAAGCAGTTGAAAATGTGGGATGGCAGAGAACTGGGACTCTCCCTGCCAAATCAGGACAGTTGGGGGGTATGAAAAAGTAACAAATTTATTTAGTTTGGAATGATATGAAAAATGAAACTGTTGGTTTTTAAAAACTGGGTCTACAACAGTAAGTAGCTGCTCCATTGGGACATCAAACAGCAGCTAAAAGTAACTTTTCGAGTTCTGGTGTGGAACAGAAAATAAAAAAAGGAAAAATTGGTTTCCCACTTTTGGGAATACAGCTATCTTGAGTTGGATGCCAGTGCAGTCATGGTGAGGTGGTGAGAAAGACTCCTTGGCACTGAGTCAGAGAGTCACACAGGACTCTGAATTAAGCCAGGGACCTGGCTACAAATTTTTGGGCACAGATGCTGTGAGAAGGTGCAATGTAGGCTGAAGCCCAGTGAACAACAAAACTTGGCACTGAGTGAAGAGCCACATAGGACTCTGAATTAAGCCAGGGACCTGGCTACAAATTTCTGGGCACAGATGCTGTGAGAGGGTGCAATGCAGGCCGAAGCCTAAAAAACAACAAAAACACGCCGTGTTTATTATCCCTGCAGCTTAGAATGCTGAAGACCCCTGTCTTGTTTGAGGGCCTGGTTCGAAGCATCACAAGGACAGCACTAAAATTGTGCATAAAATTTGCCTCAAGTTATTTTGGCAGAATTTATCAAACTGCCAGATTCATCTTCTGAGAAGGTTCTTCTACCTTTAAAGGGCAGCTTTCCATTATAAAACTGATGAAATTTTTAATACTGCCAAACCATTATAGTGTCCCTTTCCCCTCCAAGGAATCCTGAGATTTCTCCTTTGGTGAGGGTACTGAGACTTCTGTTGGAGGTCCCTAACTGAACCCATAGAGTTTGAGTTCCATGGGCACAGGAAAAGGAAACAACTGTTAAACCAGTTAAGCTTGTAGAGAGGATATATTTTCAAGACAAGGATGGGAAAAAATTGTGAGCCTCCAGATGTTGGAATGCAATTCCGATTAGCTCCCAACACTGGCTATGCTGCCCAATGGGACTTTCAATCCAGCAACATTTAGAGGGATGTATGTCCCCCCTCCCGTACATTAAAGGGCGTTATTCCCTATCTATGCCTTAGAAAATGAAAGGATCATTGCTGTCAGATGTTATACCTGGTGAAAATTTCCCCCTTTTCTTCAATTCTTTTGAGTGGTAGAAGAACCCCCTTAGGATCTGAACCTAGCATCAATGGGTGGATCAATATGGGTACAGCCTAAAGAGGAATTCAGGCTGAAATCCTGTATTTGCTTACCTGGGAGTAGGCCCCACTGAACCCAACAGGAATTTCTGCCTGGGTAGACATATACAGGATTGAATTATGGTTGTATTTTGCCAGTGTTGTTCCTCTGGCAAGGCTGGTCCCATGTTACACGATCCAAAGGTTTTGTGAACCAATATGGTTCAAGTAAAAATTCATTTCACAGAAATGATACCAATAATGCTACCAGGAGTGCATTCGCCTCTGACTTGGGAGGCAACTGGGGTTTTTAAAAAAATCACATTCAGATTTTGAACTACTTCCTTGCTGAAGCAATGGAGGCTAGCACTCCTGGGAAAGGGTTTTCATCCCCAGTCTCCTCACCAGAATGTGGCTGAAAGGAGATCAAAATAGAGAGGAAGACACTTTCCATTACAGCAGAATTGTGGGTTATCTCCACCTTGGGAGTGAACTGAGTACCCACTGTAACTGCTCATGTGAGTCACATCAGCATCAGCAAGGAAGCAGCCGGGCACCTGAGCCCTGGTTACTTAAATACAGCTGGCACAAGGAAACAATTTCCTTAATAAACACAACTAACATTGACAAAGACATTGAGTGTCTCCACTCCATGGGTGTTGGTAGAGGAGATGGAGTCCTGTTGATCCCAGATGACAGAAAGCCATCAGGAAAAAGAGGGGAGATGAGCTGGACCAGGGCATACCCGACGGCTTCTTAGAAGCAAACGGAGCTGGGGAGAAGACAAGACAACCGTTGGTTAAATCTGATGATTGGCTTACCCTCTTGCCATCCCTCTGGGTAAAGGTACTGGTTTTGGACTACAACTCTCAGAATCCCCTAGCCAGGATGATTGGCTAGTGGATTCTGGATGCTACAGTCTAAAACCACAACAGTTCCATCATTTCATTTCATTTCATTCCCAGTTTACCTGCTCTGCTGCTGGCCCAGGTGCCAACAGGTGAACTGGCTGTTCATTCTCCAGGTTCCGGGCACTGGGGTCCGCCCAGTGGTGCAGCAACAGGCGCACAATTTCTTCCTGATAGAGGTGCCCATGTAGGCCAGCAGCCATGTGCAGTGCGGTATTTCCATGAGCCTGCAGGTAGAGATGTCACATGCTAATCAGCACTAATCAAAAGTCCAGTCCTTCATACCTTGCAGCATAGAACCCCAAATCCTAACTCTGGAATGTGCATTTTCTGTGTCCTCCTCCCACTTTCCTCATTTGTTCTCAGCTTGTTCAGTTGCCACAAACTTAGTTCAAAGTGCAAAAGTAGTTTTCACTCAGTTAACTCAGCTGGAGGAGTGGAGGAGAGGAGAGGAGGAAGTGGAATCTTGCCTTCCCGGTAGGCTCAGGCAAAAGCCAAGTGCTGCACCTTCTCACAGCGTGTTTGTTCCTCCCCGCCATTAATAACTTTTGTCATCTTGACCACACTAGGATGTTGCTTGGCTGCATGTGTCCCAGTTTTCATTTGTGAGATGTTGGAGAGTACACTGCTGGTGCAAGGCTTCAAAAGAATCAACAAGTTTCCTTATGTAATAAACCACCCATTCCAGCTCTGTGCATAGACTCAGTGCTATTGCTCTTAGAGAAGGTGCTGCACTGTGCAAACTCACTCCCATGTCTCCAGCATAAGGCGTTGCCCCTTCTTATTACTTTCAGACTGCTGCTAAGTTCTTTTTTCTGTAGCTGATCAGACAAAAAGCTTTTGAAAACGGAGAAATGGCTTTTCTGTTAGCAGTGCGCTAAACAACCACTCCCATCCAGCAGTTTGATGCTTCATGCTGCAAACCCCATACAGTAAAACAAGCCAGCATCTCCCTCCCTCCCTTGCTCTCCCCACCCCTCTCCCTCCCCAAGTTTGGGTCACAGCCCCCCCTGGTGGAGGAAATCCAGAAGCCTACTTTCATGTTTACAAAGTGCTGGAGTTCTTGTCCTGGAAGCTGGAGAAGGAATTGGATCAAAGGCAAGTTTCCTGCTTGGACGGCCAAATGCAGGATGGTTTTGCTGCTCTTCAGATCCTAGGAAAGGAGCAGGGAAGAGAAAATACTATTCAAGCAGCCCCATAGTCGTTTGTAGAGCTTTGAGCCCTCTAACCTGATGCAGGAAGAAAGAAATCCACGCCATCGTCTGCTAACCTACCTGGCTCTTGTAGTCCGCTCCGAATTGCAGAAGCAGACGGATACAAAGCAACAGGTCCTGCAAGTGGCTCTGAGACAGTGGCTCCATGGTTTGTGCCTGGAAGGCTGCATTGTGAGCAATGACAGCACAGTGCAGAGGAGTGAGACCTTTTGGGGGGGAATACGGAAAGAGCATCAGCATTGGGTGCTATAGCAGCACAGCAACACAGGCCAGAATTCACCAAGACAGGTACAAATTTGAAATCCAGAGTTACACCTTTGTGATTGCTTTGTATTCATGATCCCTATCTATTCGCTAGATTAGGGGATACAAAGAGACAATGAAACTCCTCCTATCACCATGCACTGGGAAGCAGCCTCTGTGGTTGATCGGAGACTGTCAACTTGCATTTCAACCCACCCACTCATACAAGCAGTGTCGGGTAGGAAGGGGAATTGTGAGAGGGACCTTGCTTCTGACTGTCACAACAGACATCGCATCAGTCAGCTGCTTCCTTATAGACAGGGGAACAGATCTCTGCTGACTGCAGCAGCTGCTGCCTGGTAAGTGGGAATTGGGAGAGTCAGGTTGAGAGTCACTGTGAAGCTACGGTGCTTACGCATTTGTAACTACCTTAGTGAATTCCAGCCATGGTGTTCAAAATCTACCGATTACATTGGATTTGAAAATAAAGACCATGTCTGCACTAAACTGTTATAGTGCTGTTATTCCACTTTCAACGTCCTATGGAATCCTGGGGTTTGCAGTTTAGGGAGGGGCCTCAAAGGCCCCTCCCTGAACTGCAAACCCCAGGATCCATAGGACGTTGAAAGTGGAATAACAGCACTATAACAGTTTAGTATGGAAATGGCCAAAGACATAGAAACATTGTTATATGAATTATTAAATGACAATAGTGTTAGCAGATTGCTGATTAGATTTATTGTTTTTAGGGGATAATTTGGAATTCAGGGGAGCTGTTAGTAATTTTGGTTGTTTTTTTTTTAAAAAAACCTAACATGTTAACTCCAATCTAAAGGAATTAATAGTTTTAACTATGTGTTATTAATGATTAATGCAGTGAATTAATTTTGAAAACTTCACTAAGACAATTAGGGAATCTCTGAATTATTAATGAATACGGCTCAATGCTAATCCTTCTAAGTTCTGTAGCGGTCTGCTTGCCACCCTCCGTGCATGCTCTAGTCCAAACCATTGGTGGGAAGATCCAATTCTTACCTTCAAAATTTCTTGCCTCCACATTTACAGGGATGCCAGTCATCATGACAGCCTGGAAAAGATTTCAATAAAAAATAGTGATCTTGACATGTGTTTCCAAAGGGGAAAGATAAGAAACCAGTAGCATGTGGCCCATGTGGGTTCCCATCTAGCTTCCAAGTTTTTTCTGCTGTTATCTCCAATCAGTGATCAGAGGCAAGAGACTATTTAAAGCCTGTTACATGCACCTGAGCTCCCACTGGCAGTTTAGGAAGTTCCTTTAAGATTCTGCCTGATGCTGTTGACTTGTGCCCACTACTGATAATTTGGCCTTCTGATATCTTCCCAAACTGGAATTTGGGCCCAATGGCCAAAGAGGAAAAGATTCCCCACCATTCTCTTGTGGGGAGGTGTTCAATTAAGCCAAGGATTTCCCAGCAGCTGTTTCTGAAGTCACCATGTGCAAAAAGGAATACGGATTTAAAAACCTGCCTCCAGTCCTTCTCCTTCTCCACCAGCCACTGTCTGGCCAACTAAAGATGGCTCACATCCCTATTTCCCAGCACCATGAACCCCATCCGAATTCCCCCGCACACCCAAGGAAGGAAAAGGGCAAGAGAGGAAGTACAGGGCCACCAGGCTAACTGACCCCCTTTCCCTCTCCTTTACCTGACCTGGGCCATTTCCTCACTAGCCTGTTATAGCGTGATGATTCCACTTTCAACATCCTCTGGAACCCTGGGGTTTGCAGTTCCAGGAGGGGCTGGAAGGCCCCTCCCGAAACTGCAAACCCCAGGATTCCAGAGGATGTTGAAAGTGGAATCATTGTGCTATAACAGGCTAGTGCAGAAATGGCCCTTGTTTGGACCCTGGGTGCCCATTCTCCCCACCACGCCTCGGCCCTCTTCCCACAGACACATTTGTATAATTGAAATTTTTCTACATTTCCGTGGGTCCTGCGCACCTAACCGTAGCGAATGTGGAGAGCCGACTGTAGTGACACTTTGGAAGAGAAGGTTGGCACACTTCAGCAACAGACTGATACTCTTAAGTACATCAGAGAACATGAGGACTTCTTGGATAGAACAGAGAGAGAATTGATTTTAGAGACTGAAGAGGAAGAAACTGCCAAGAAAAACAAAGAGGAAAGTAGCACTGAGAAAGGACCCTGGGGGACTGTCACTGTCAGAAGCAGACCATATACAAGGAATTCAGAACAACTAAGCAATCACTTCCTACATCTTCCTGAAGATAATGGTAGTGAAGATGCCCAAACAGCAGACCAGTAACAAGAGACACTGTCATCCAAAGAAGAAGTCAACTTAAACCACTAACTGAAGCAAGAAGAAAAGGAAGGTACTGTTGGTAGGAACTCATAGTTCAAAGGTATAGAGGGATCTGTGTACCAGCCTGACAATATGAATTGGGAAGTGTGCTGTCTCTCCAGTGTGCGCATTTGGGATGTCACTGACAACTTGCCAAAGCTCATCGAGAACACACAGCAGTACCTTTTCTTCTTATTCATATGGGCACCAACAACACTGCAAAGAACATCTTTGACCAGATCATCTTGGACTATGAAACCCTGGGAAGGAAGGTGAAGGGTTTAGGTGCACAGGTGGTATTCTCGCCAGTTTTGCAAGTGAAAGTTAGAGGACCGCATAGAGACAGGAAGAAACTGCCAGTGAATGACAAACCCAGCATGGATGGGATTTCATGAAGAAGGAACTGCTAAAAGCACAATTCCATGAAAGAAGGCCAAGGAACTGGTGGGAGCACTGCTTAACAAAGATGCCAAAAGGCTAATAGATCATAATGAAGAGGCAAAACATCTGGGTCTACCTTAGTTGGCACTACCAAAGGATTGCACTGTAAATCCCAATTATATAGAGTCAGGGACGCAAGGTACACCATCTCTGTCTTACAAATGTTTATTTACCTTTCCCCCGTCCTGTCTCAAGAGGTCGAGCTCAGGTCACAGAAAACCAACTTGGCATAATAGAAAACAAGTTTAGGAGTTTCACCTTCTACCAGGTCAGACTGTCCATCTGGCCTTGTAGCCTATTCAGATGGGCAGCAGCATGCCAGGATTTCAAAACAAGAACTGTGTTTCCTATCTCCTAGTATCTGATCCTATCAGAGACTGATTCTGCTCTTTGGCAGGAAAAACTTTTCTGCTGCATCAGAGCTCAGAAAAGGGATTTTTTTGGACTGTAGAAGGTTCTAACTGGCCATGCTGGCTAGGAGGTTCTGGGAGGTATCGTCTAAAAGTAACCTTTATGAGCTCTGGACTGAGTAGCAGTCCTTTTGAAGGCTGTAATTTTCCACTGGGAGCCAGTGTAGTGTAGTGGTTTGAGCACTGACTACAACCCTGGAGACCAGGGTTCGATTTTTTTGCTTGGCCAGGGAAACCCACTGTGTAACCTTCGGCACATCAAACATACTCTTAATCCCAGAAACCCTGTGATAGGTTCATCTTATGGTTCCCATAAATTGGAAACAACTTCAAGGCATACAACGATGACAGTTGTCCATTAAATATTTATCACCTGCTTTGACCACATCCTCTGTGTGTGGAGGTCAGGAGTATGCATACAACTAGAAATGCTGTGAAAAGTTTTTCCTCTCTTAATGCAGCAGGTGTCACAGGCCAGTCCTGTTTCAGCTTAAGACCTGGTTAAAACCTTTCGGATGGGCTTCAGTAAAACCCCAACGGCAGGCCTGATCTTTAGAAATTCAGTCAACACAGAGGCCATTTCTGCACTAGACTGTTATAGTGCTATTATTCCGCTTTGAACATCCTATGGAATCCTCCCTAAACTGCAAACCCCAGGATTCCATAGGATGTCGAAAGTGGAATAATAGCACTATAACAGTCTAGTGCGGAAATGGTCAAAGTCTGTAACTATGAAGAAAGGCAAAGCATTGCCTGCTTAATTTCTGTGTGCTGACCTGGTATTAAAAAGATATGGCAAAGGATCCAATTAAAAAAAAAAAACAACAGAGTGGAAATGCCGTACTGTCAGTGACAGTCAAAGTCCATGGGTAGTTCTCTTTGCACAGTGACAGAGCCAAACTCACCTCAATGACACTGGGCAGCCCGTAGGTGGCACCAAGGTGCAGCACAGTCTGGCCCTTCTGGTCGACAGCGTTAACATCTGCTCCAAGCAGGATTAGATCTTTCACGATGTCTGGCTGATTTGCTGCTGCCGCCACAAGCAGTGGAGTCTGGGCCCAGAGGAGAAAAGCAGTGAGTGACTGAGACTGGGCACAGCTTACCAAGTGGCTAGAACTAGGCAGCAGTTTATAGAGGTCTGTTACAGATATAACAAGCATATGCTTTTGCTGGCCAAGATCACCCAATGCCCTGTAACTGTCCTGATGTGGCAGGGACAGTCCCAATTAATCCTCTGCTCTCCCACTCTTTCAGTTGCTTTTAAATTGTCCCCTTTTCATATTCTTCCTCCCCCTTTCCTCCTTTGTCCTCAGCTTACTTCAGTTCCTGCAAACTGAATTCAAAGTGCAAGGGCAGTTTTGCACTTAACAGGAGGCAGAGGAGAAGGGTGGGGGTCAGAATCTTGCCCTTCCTTGATGATAGTCTCTCCTGGTTTGTCTGTTCCTCTTCAAAAATAACTTTTGCCATCTGGACTACACTGTGATGATGTTTGTCACAGTTTTCATCTGTGAAATGTTGGAGGATATATTATTCTGTACTGAATGAAAAGACTCAGTGTCCCATCCTATCTGCTGTGAGTCCAGCAGACTTAAGAGGCATGTGGAACAGGAGTGAGTTGAAGCAGCCTCCAGAAAACCAGGGGAAGTGGAGCATACTGGTTTCCAGCTTTACAGCTGACTCATACACTGTGCCTTTAGTAGCACCTTGAACAGAACTAGCAGCACCTTGATGAGAACATTTATAACCAGCATGGGGCACACTATTCCCATTCATCAATTCCTACTGTTCAAATGGTGAAGGAAGGAAGATCAGCAGGCTGTGAGCCCCATCTGCTCTACAGAGCCGCTCCACTTAGTCCACAGCCTTTCACCCCTTAAGCATGGGCCTTTCCATACTACACTGTTATAATGCTACTATTCCACTTTCAACATCCTATGGAAAACTGAGGTTTGCAGTTTAGGGAGGGGCATTTAGAACTCTCAGCCAGAGAGCAATTTGGCCTCAGTAAAGTGCAAACCCCAGAATTCCATAGGAGGTTGAAAGTGGAATAACAGCACTATAACAGTATAAGTGCAGAAAAGCCCCATGTCTCCTTGTTCGCTCACCTGCCTCTGCTCCTGAATAAAGTGCCAGGAGAAAGCACTATTGATTCCTGTGTCCAAGATGATCATGCTTTCCCCAATAATGGGGCTTTAAAAGAGTCTCCCAGTGACTCCAGTGGAAACTTCTCTCCCCCCAAATCTGTTTACTATGTGAACAGGGTGGGAGAAGTCTGGGTATGTATGAGTGTGTGCATGAATATTCCATATTTGAAGGGATGTCATGTCAAGGAAGACAAGGAGCAATGGATTCAAACTGCAGGAAAAGAGAGTCTACTTAAACCTCAGGAAGAACTTCCTGATGGTCAGAGCTGTACGGTAGTGGAATCTGCTGCCTCGGAGTGTGGTGGAGTCTCCTTCTTTGGAGGTTTTTAAACAGAGGCTGGATTGCTGTCTGTCAGGAGTGCTTTGATGTGGGTTCCTGCATGTCAGGGACTGGACGGGAGGGCTCCTGTGGTCTCTTCCAACTATGAATGTGTGTTAAGAATGTAAGAACTTGACCACATTCCTTGCACTCTGCCATTGCTGCACCACTTGTTACAGTGGTTGTCTCATGTTCATGTGCTTCCTCTTGCTCATACCTTCTTGCTTCAGTGCCAACACAGCCCAAAGCAATAGATCTGGGAGGAGGAAAATGTGGCCCTTCTGGGGCTGCTCAGTTTCAGGGCCTGGCTTTGAGTCTCCAGCAGTCATCTCCAGGCAGGAGACAAGAGTGCAAATCCCCAAGTTTTCTTGGGCTCCAAGCAAAAGGAAAGGTTTTGTGTTCAACTTTCCAGCGCAGCCAGAAGAGCAGCAGCTTGCTACAATTTCCAAGGCTTAATTGATTTGTTGAGGCAACTTGCAAAGACTCTCTAGGGGTTCTGTATATTTAGTTAGCTTCTTGATCTGGAAAATAGTCCCTTTAGCTAAGACGTTTGTCTTAATTTCCAAATAGGAAAATATGTTCCCTGCTCTTTGTGTGCTGGAATGACAAGCTGTGAGCAACTGCGGTTGGTACTTAATGCCTAATGCTTAATAACATCTCTAGGGGCCATCCCTAGCATTCAGGACCTGGAACAATTTTGAACTAGTAACGCTAGGCCATTCAGATATACTGGATTGCAACTTCTAGCATCCCTCTGCTGGCTAAGCCTGATGGGAGTTGGAGTTTTCTATGAACATTTAGATGTAAAAGTTTGTGTGTGTTCAAACAGTCTTTTCCAGTGTGAGGCCCTCTATATGTATTGCACTACAGCTCCCATCGCCCAGGCCAGTTTGGTCCTGTTGGCTGGGGATGAGGCATTTTGTAGTGCAACATCTGAAGGGGCTGTGTGTTCTCTACCTGTGGAATAGATGATATAAGGACACTCTCCAGCTGAGAGGGGAAGGGCACTTTTGACAGGCAGCAACAGCTTGAAATGCTCGTAATAATACCCTGCCCATAGCAAAAGAAGGAAGTCTTGCTGTGCCACATCCTTACCTTCCCCCTGTGCTCTTTGACATCCAACTGTCCACAGCCTCTGAGCATCTCAGCTGCAGCATAGGCCAGTGGGCGGAATCCTTGGGCAACAAGCAGATGAAGGAGCCTGAAGATGACAGGTGAGAGAGACATGGAATGTTAAAAAACAAACAAAAACCCAAGCACCTGGAGACTACCATGTAAGACCCTTTGGCTATCCGCCCTCTGATGCCAACTCCTCCTATGGCCCAACTCCTTCCTCATTTTAGTATCCTTTATTTCACACCTGGTACTGAAGCCTTCATTTCCGAGGCCTCCATTTCTTTGTGACTCCTGCCTTCTCTTCTCAGGCAGTCGTGGCCAGAATCCTATATGTAGTTTATGTTGGCACAACCCCTGTTTTCTCTAATATGCATACTTTCAAAGATGTTGTGGAAGGAAATATCCAGTACTTCCTCTCACAACTTTGCCTTGGGTATGCAAAGGCAGCTGGAGTCTTCCAAGAAAAGCTCCCCTCCCCATAATTTGGTTATGGGGCTGCTCTGGACACATGGGAACAAAAAAGTTGCTTCCATCATTTTCCAGGTATATGAGCAATTGCTGCTGCTTCTCTTTCATGGGGGTGCAAGGATGACTGAATAGTGTGTGGATGCACCCATGCAGCCAATCAGTGGCTGGGGTGGGTGGGGAGATGTGCCTAAGAACTTCCAGACTGCCCTTGATTATACAAGAAAGCAAACTAAGGCCCTTTCTGCAACTTGCCTTTTCTCGGTGCTGGGGCGCGGGGATCATGCGAGCAGCCTCTTCTGAGAGGCTCTCACGTCCCTGCTGCTTCAGCTCTGTAGGTGTTGCCTGCTGGCCGGCAGGCAACATGAGGGCTCTGCCTCTTCTTTCTGCAGCACAGCCAGGCATTTTCCCAGGCTGCGCTGGGGGAGGAAGCATGACCGCCGCAGCTCCAGAGGCTCCGCATGCACAGTAAGTGCATGCGGGGCCCTGGAGTGATGCACGATTGCGCACCATTTCCAGCTACAAGCCGAAAATGAAATAGTGTGTGATTGGCACCTGCTGGCCCCGACAGCGGTGTGTGATTGTGAGGACCTTGTCTGAAACACTCCTCGCAATCGCGCGGCATTCCGGAGGCCCTTTCGCATGGCAAATGCCATGTGAAAAGGGCCTAAGTTGTCTGTCTTAAGCAGCAGAATCGGGCAGAAATTTATGCTCTGCCTGTATTACTATTGAGGCTTGGCCCATGTGTCCTACTTTAGCTCTCTGTTTCAGGGAGGTCAGGAACCTTTGGCTCTCCAGATGCCTTTGGCCTACAACATCCATCAGCCCTGGTCAGAATGGCCAATGAGAAGGGGTTATGGGACCAGGGGTCCCAGACCTCTGGAGGGCCTCAAACACTGGCAGAAGGACTGTGCAGTCCAAGGCTGGTGTGCAGTCCAAAGAACCCTAAAAAGGAAGAGCCGCAGAAATCTTGAAGTCTCCATCAACACAGTGAGCAGGCAGAGACACAGTCACAGTCTGAGATATACTCCAATTATAATAATTATATCTCAGTTTGCACATGTACAGGTATTACATTTAAATTCCTAAATGGCTTGGAACGGTGATATTGGCACATGTACACATTTTTTTGCAAATTGATTTCCTCTTTTCTCTTAGTCAAATGTAAGCAACCACACAGCCCCTGTCCTTCCTGCTTGATCTTAGGTATGGGCAACCCATTTGGTTTTAATCCAACACAGAGATTAAATCTTCCTGCTTTACAATAATAGATTAACCAATTTGACTAGTCTTCAACATGAACTTGCAAGATGGGCTTTCTGTTAATCAAAGCCTCTCTTCTCTTTACCTCTTTTCACTGTGCTTATACTCCAACCAACAAAAGGTTGTAAAAATGACCTCCTCATTGGAAGATGTTCTAACCAAGCATGGTTCATAGGGAAATGGGAGGAGAGATTGACTCCTACCCTCCTACCCAACCTCAACTGCATACTCACATATCTCCATCCTCGTCCTGCTGTAGCAGCCGTGTCAGCCCTACATTCTGGATCTGGGCCCGAGCTTGAGCCAGTACCCCTGGATCCAGCTCTGCAGATGGGACTGGGTAATTTCCAGGGGGAAGGAGACAGGGACTGTTCGTTTCTTGCTCTGTCCAGTTGCTCTCATAAAGACTCAGGGCTTCAGCAGTTGCCTTCTGTAATAAGAGAAAACACGCCAAAGAGGCATTGCTACATGGCCAATCTCTCTCTTCTTGTCCTTTCAGTTTTTGTTCATCTGTAGCCTTGGTTGCCATGTCTCTCTTATTACCACACTTTCATCAACTATTTTCAATGAGAGTGCCAATGGAGAGCAGCTCATTAAATGAGCCAGTATAGGGTCATGTGTATAGAGGGTAAGAGCCCTTTCACCCTACATAGATATAGCATTATGATTCCACTTTAATCCTATGGAATCCTGGGGTTTGTAGTTTGGTCAGGCACTGGAGTTCTCTGGCTGAGAATTGTAGAAACCTCTCCCTAAACTGCAAACCCCAAGATTCCACTGGTTGAAAGCGCAGCAGTAATGTGGAATATGGCAGTATAACCGTGTAGTTTGAAAGAGCCCCTGAGCCTGGGAAATCCAGAATTCTCATGTCCCCCTTCAGTCATGAAACTCATTGAGAGACCTTGGGTTAGTCACTTTCTTTCAGCCTTTCAGCCAGGATTGTTGAGAGGACAAAGCAGGGAGGAAAAGAGTCATGGATGTTACCTTGAGCTCAATGGAAGAAAGGCAGGATAGCTAATAAATAAATAAAACCTGACATAGAATAGTTATACACTGATAAAAATCTGATGAATATCATTATAATAAATATCATTGTAATACATGTATTACATATAATATAGGTATACATGTATAAATAGTTATACATGTGAGCACACACATATTTGTTGTTGCTGCTGTGTGCCTTCAAGTCATTTCTGGCTTATGGTGACCCTAAGGCGACCTCATCATGGGGTTTTCAGCGGCTGAGAATGAGTTTCCATGGCCAAGCAAGGAATCATAACCCTGGTCACCAGTGTTGTAATATGGTGTTGGGACCTCCTTGGGCATGTAACCTCTAATAGATTCCACCACCACCCTCACCCCACTGAAGCACCATTGCAATTTCTTCCACACGGCCACATACTGCCTTCCATTTTAATTACCCACAATGCCCTGCAATGTAGCATTGCTCTGGGTCCCTGGGGCAGAAAGAGGGGACTGTTCTTTCAGTCCCTTGCAGCAATGAGACATCAGGGGACTGGGTAATTGAAATGTTAAAAAGCTCACACGCTAGTTTGCTGGCACATGGGCCCCAGATTTGATGCCACTGGTGGATCTAAGGATTATGGGTGATAATGCTGGCCATGACAAACACAAACGCTTGCTAGCCAAGCCCTGCCATTCAGGACCTAGGTAGAAGCGGGGCTGATTCCCTCTGGAGCTTCTGCTAGCGGCAGTTAGTTGCCTATATGGAAAAGAAATATTCCTGTGTCCCAGTTTGGTTACATTACCATCCCTCCAACATTTCACAGATCAAAACAAAGGCCATTTCTGCACTAGACTGTTATAGTGCTATTATTTCCCTTTCAACATCCTATGAGGCCCCTCCCTAAACTGCAAACCCCAGGATTCCATAGGATGTTGAAAGTGGAATAACCGCCCTGTAACAGTCTAGTGTGGAAATGGCCCCTGTCTGCTCATACAAGGATATTCTCTCTCAGCTTTCATATCCATGTACAAACAAACTCCCATCCACCCAGGTTTTCTTAAGACATGCACTGGCTAGAGGAAGAAATGGGAACTGCTCCTTGCCTCCTGTTGCCTGTTCTAGCCTTTCCTTTCCTCCTTGTTAGCCTCTGCAACAGGTGATACAGAGATTGTCCACCCTCAGCCGCTTCTCCCCCCACCCCACCCCATTTGCTCCGGGTTAGTTTTTGATAGATTGATGGGTTGCCCTGTGGAAAACACCCAACACTTTACTGCTGGTAGTGAGTAGTTTATTCTGTCAGGACTGTGTAGGTTTCCTGGGACATTCCTCCAGTTTTTAGGACACTTGAGGGTTATGAATTCCTGTTAAGAGACTAGAGTTGGGTGTATTATTCGGATGTGATTGCTGCCTCAGGCAGAAAGTTCTGAGGGCTATTAAAAGGCAGCAAAGGTGGAGGGCCAATTGTGTTATCACATTATCACAGCTTCCTCTGAAGAATACTGGGAAAGGTCATTTGGAAAGGTCCCTTATTTATAGGGATGGGACAAATGAATCCATGAACCCTCGAATCGTGTGCAAGGATTCGAGATTTGCAGAACAGAATCCCCGGACGGGAAGAGGTGAATCGAATCTTTCAAATCCACACCTCCTCCCACCTACGGCTGACACAATTGGGCTGGGGCTGGTGGAAGGAGGTGGCAGGGAGCACGATCTTTTCCCTCCAGCGGCCGGTGTGATCGGGCTGGGGCAGGCAGGAGGAAGCGGTGAGGAGTGCGATCTCGCTCTCCTCATCCTTTTCCTGGCTGTCTCAGCCAGGATTGGGCCCCAGGGGGGCGGGAGGAAGCGGTGGGGAGCATGATCTTGCTCTCTCTGTCCTTTTCCCAGCCGCCCCAGCCAGGATTGGGCCCCAGGCAGGTGGAAGGAAGTGGCAGGGAGTGCGATCTCACTTTCCCCATCCTTTCCCAGCTGCCCCAGCCAGGATCAGGCCCTGGGTGGGTGGGAGGAAGCGGCCTCACTCCCCCCCATCATTTTTCCAGTCACCCCAGCCAAGATTGGGCCCAGGGTGGACAGGAGGAAGTGGCAGGCAGCACGATCTCGCTCTCTCCCTCATTTTCCTGCTCCCCCGCTCTTCTCCTGCCCCCCTCTGGGGGGATTCGAAAAATTCGAGATTCATGGATTCGCAGAACCTTCCAGGGATTCAGATCCAGATTCAGAAAATTCTAGATTTGTCCCATCCCTACTTATTTATTTCTCAGAGTTCCTTGAGATGCCTGAGAATGTAGTATGGATACAATCCCAATTAAACTTTCTACCATCCCTATAAACTTCAGCCTACCTCCCTGTGCCCCAACCTTACCTCAAAATCCAGGGACGGTACTGTTTTGGAGCCATGTGCTGGCTCAGTGGCTGCTGGTCCTGCTGCCCCATAAACACTCGTTTCCAAGGGAGTGAAAGGACTCATCACATCATATGGAGGTGCTGGAGGCTGGAGGCAGCAGCTACTGGTGGTGTCCACATGCTGGTAGGGACAGCCGGTGGGGAAGGTAGCTTGGCTGGAGGCATCTGGCTGCCAGGCAGGAAAGGCACCAACCGGGTACTCAGGAATGGCTGTCTGTCCTGGAGTAGGTCCCCCTCCTTCTGGTGCTCCTGTAGGCTCTGGAAACAGGGGCTCAGCTAAGTAAAGATGAGAGGGAACACAGAAGAGCTGTTCTCGTTTGTGTGAGGCTGCCCTTCTGGCAAGACCAAGCAGAAGATGCACAGGAGAGCATTCCCAGGGCCATGTGTATCTTGTGCAGAAGGAAATAACAAGTCTGTCCCAAAATAGAGGCCAAGAAAAACAGCGTTCTGCAAACAGCACATGCCATGCAAAATTGGATCTCACACCTGCATCTTACTTTCCACTCTTTGTTTTGATTTCGCTAGTTGCAGGGAAGAGCAAGGTACTACTACATCAGGATACTTGAAGCTCCATCCTGCATCACCAGAAAATCTCATTAGGCCACTCTTCTGGCTTATGTGATTGCAGTGTTCACTGCCCCAAAAACTTTGACACATGGAAGGACTAGGAAGAAAATGAAAAGTGAAACTGGAGATTGTCAGGAAGTGGAATTATGCAACTGATTACAAAAGTCTGTTCTCTCATGAAACTGCAGCTTAAGTAGAGCTCTTCCAGTTTGCCCTGGAGGGAAATAAATATGATGGCAGGGTGGAGATGGGGATAGTAGGAAGAATGGCAGTTGCAGAGTCACATTTCTCTGTGGCGTACGTTTGAGCTCAGCAGCCATACAGAAAAACCTTGGGGCTTTTGCTATTAAGTCTTCTCCTTGCCAGCTCTGTGGAAGAACTGAGAGTTTATGCCAGCATGCTCTGTGTAAAGCTTCCAGAGTAATGCACTGAGGTACATCTCTGAGTACATTTCTAGCTCCTTCTCTGGGTAAGTCTCGTAAAGTTTGCATAAGGCCCAGAAATCTTAAAGGCATAAGATTGCCTTTAAAGGAATGAGCAAGGAGAGCACTGGGCAGATACAGATGGGGTGGAGAGAAATGCATCCAAGTGTGTCCAGATCTACTCACCTGGGTGGCTGGCTTCTGGAGCTCCTGAGGGGATCTGGAGAGGAATAAAAAAAGGAATTGGCAATGATTCTTTTGAAGACGGTAAGGCTGGTTGGGGCTGGACAGCACTAATATGCAGGATCTGGTTGATTGTACATCAATGTGTAGTACATATAATACAGTTGGTCCTCCACGTTTGTGGTCTGACTTTCCTGGATTTGATTATTTATAAGTTTCTCCAACTTCCCCCACCTCAGGCGTTTCTCTTCCAGGGGAAATCTTTCCTCTCCGTGACTCCAATCAGGCCATGCAGCCCTTAAAAAACCACCTCTGGTCTTCTTCCTCCATCAGCCACTGCTTGGCTAGCCTGATTTCTCAGCACCACAAACCCTCTCATGATGCCTCTCCTCAACAAGGAAGGAGATGGGCAAGAGAGAGGAACTGCAGGGCCACCATCCCATCCCAATCCACCTTTCATTCTTCTTTCCCTGACTTGGTTTGGATCCTAGGTGCCAGTTCTCCCCACCTTGCTTCAACTCCCTCCCTCTCCACATTTTGATATTTGTTGGGTTATAATTCTGAAGGCCATTTTGATTCCAACCAAACAAGAATCTTTTGCTCCAATAATTTCTGCACAGTCTGGGGTGCTACATTGGTATGTGATGCTTTGCAGCCTGCAGGCTTCTAATCTGAGAATCCCTACAGCCTTTCCTAGCTTGTCTGTTCTTTCTCATTAATAACTTTTGCCATCATGTTGCTTGGCCACAGGTATTCTAGTTTTCATCTGCAAAATGTTGACAGATATGCACAAGTTGGGGATAAATTACTGTGTTTTTTTCCAAACTGGAACCTAAGCTTCTCCAACAAGGCAGAGAGAGAGAGAGAGAGAGAGAGAGATCAAGCTCACATCCTTCCTGTGAAATAGTCAGATTTCCTTATCTCATAAGAGCAAGGTGAGGTGGCATAGCCAAGCAGATGCTAAATTGTTTTATATCTCTAGCTGTGCTTGCAAAGTACCAAATAATCTATGTGATGGACCAGCCTGTTTTCTGAGCTACATCTGTCATCTATGCTAGATTATACAGGTCTCTGAGTGCTAAGAGTGCTCCACAGGTTGCTGTCTCCAATACCAATCCACACACAATGGAGACTGTAGTTCAATACATTCAGAAGATGCCAGGTTGAAGAAGGTTGGCCTGTATTGGCAGGAATCTTTCCCAGCCTGGCCTTGAGATGCCAGGAATTAATTCTGCTACATGCAAAATATATACTGTGTCACTGACTTTTCACTGTTCTCCTATAAAGATTAGGGATGTAGATGCCTTGCTTCTCATTTCACTGTCCAGTTCTATTGTGCTGCTTTTTTAAAAATAGGATGAGATCCTCCTTCCTTTCTTTTCTTTTCTTTTCTTTTCTTTTCTTTTCTTTTCTTTTCTTTTCTTTTCTTTTCTTTTCTTTTCTTTTCTTTTCTTTTCTTTTTTGGTATATTCTTCCCTGAGTATGTATATTTTGTTATTCACTTTAAAATTTGTACAAATTGGTGGCATCCATCCTCTCACTCACTAAAGTGTGTTAAAGCAGTATTTGGTATCTTTTGAAATGGGTGCTTTTTATGTGAAAAACATCAGAAACTTTGAAGCTTTGTTTAACCTTTGCTCCCATGTTGCCTAGTAAATGGTATGAGAGTTCCTGGTTCACACATTTCTGAAGTTTGGCCTGAAGAGTACACACAGGTCAAAACGTGTTGGGCTTTGTTCCTGATAAAACAACTACCTTTTGAGCATCTCGAGATGTGTCTTGTTTCTTCTGTGCATTTTTATATGCAGACTGTTCAAATCTGCACATCCCCCCCCCGAGATCCATCCATTGCTGGCTTTCAGCGTGAGAAATTGCGTCTACTCTGATATCAGTCTGCGAAGTGTGTGAAACAATGAAAAGGCTGCTAGACCCAATTATTCCCAAATTGCCAATAAAGGGTCATTTCCAATGTTAGCGCAACTTATGTCAGACCCACTGGAATGAATGGGACATATTAGCCATTGCTTATGGAAATCCTACTGTTTTCAGTGGGTCCTGTTAGATTTACTGCCTGAGCCTTATTGTTGGGGCAGGTTTTAGAAGGAAAAAGTGTGTGTGTGTGTGTGTGTGTGTGAGAGAGAGAGAGAGAGAGAGAGAGAGAATATCAAAACTTGTTTCAGTGGGTGACTCACCAGGGATCTAGTGCTGTGTCCCAGCGCAGACTGTTGTAGTCTCTTTTGCTCCAATAATTTTCGCACAGTCTGGGGGGCTACATTGGTATGTGATGCTTTGCAGCCTGCAGGCAGAAAGAATGATCAGGGTTATTCACAACAGGGAGACTGGAAAGAGGACAGCCCTATGCCATCACATCCAACAAGCCCTCCTATAATTGCCCATAAACTATAGACAGGCTATATTAAGGGCACTAGCTTATAAGATCAACAGTTAAGAGGAAACACACAACATTTTTCCTCTCCCAAGAAGAGATCATCCAGGCCAGAGTATTTGTGTAAGAACAAGATACTACCGCAGAGGAGAGCTGGACTGCATTGTTCCAGTGGTGGCTTGGTTGTTGAATTCAGCATGGCTGCCTGCTTGTGAAACATCCTTCTGATAAGTGATCAGCTGGCAAACTCATGCAAATAACTACTTTGATGGATGGGTTAAGGAAATGGATGGATAAGGCTCAGGCAAAAACAAACTGCTGCAGTCTCTCCTTACTTGTGTTCTTCCTTATTAAGAACTTTTCCATCTTGACCACACTTTGGCTGCACATGTCTCAGTTTTCCTCTGTGAAATGTCAGAGGCTATGCAGACCTGTGACTCTACCACCACCTTTCCTTCATTGGCATTCTTTTTCACAATCTTTGCCTGATAAAGAAGCTAGTGGGTGTCGAAAGCAAGTGTGATTAATGTTGTGTCTATTATTGGCCTAATAAAAGTATTACAGAAATGTCCCCTCAGCAATTTGCCTGCCTAATGAATGGCCATCCAGCAGATGCCTTGACAGCAAACTAAGGTGCCAGAATCCTCACATGACATAATGATTCACATTTTACTCTGCCCATTACACAGTCAGATCTGTAGGCAGGAAATCACATTTCTCTACCTGCTACCCATGAATCATGCTTTGCCCTCTCCCTCGCCTTCCACCTCCTTCAGCTGTGGTTTCCCTTTGCAATGCACAAAGGATGTTTTCCAGATCAGGTTGTGTCCCAGACACAGATGCTGTGGGGTGGTTCTTTTCTTTCCTTTCCTTTCCTTTTTTTCCTTTTGTTCAAAGCCACCCTGGCACGTTGTGAGGAGGAGGAGGAGAAGCAAAGGCCAACCTGCCAGCTCAAAGAATTGTTCTGCGGTTGTCCTGACCTGAAAGACCAAACTGCTGCCGCATTGCTTCCGTGATGGAAGGCATGAGACTCAGCCTGGAGGAAGTGATGCGGAAGAAAACCTCAACAGGCACCGGCTAATAGTGAGACTTATTTCTCCATTCAACAACGGATTGTTTCCAGAGGCTGTGACCTGAACTCACAGGCTTCAGGGCTATTCCCCATCACAGTGATGTATGGCCAAGTAATCTGGAGGGCAGGGACAGTGCCAGGAGTTAGCACTGCTAAGGGTCACATTCTTGTGGGGTGTCTGTGGCAAATCTTGAGTGCAAAGGGGTGCAAGAGACAGTGCTGGGGTTGCATAAGCCACCAAGCAGTTCAGATCTCTGGCAAGAGTAGCTTTTTTCTCCCTGGTTGCTTATTGGGAGAAAGCAGTGGCAGAGGGGGCAGCAGAAAAGGAAAAAAGAGAGAGGCAGGGGAGGTAGGGCACACAGAGAGAAACAAAGTGAGGGGTGGCAGAAGGAAAAAGACAAAGCAATGGCTGGCAGAAGAAAGAGGAAAAAAGGGGCTATAGAAGGGGTTAGCAAAAAGTGAGTGTGGCAAAGAGAGGGAAACTCCACCCAGGTTTGCTTCTGGCCCTGCCCACCACGGCCCTGCATTTCCCACATTGATTGTTGTTGTTGTGCGCCTTCCAGTCATTTCTAACCTATGGCGGGATTTTCTGGGACTGACAGTGTATGATGCGCCCGAGGTCACCCAGTGGAGAATCAAACTCTGGTCTCCAAAGTTGTAGTCCAATGCTCAAACCACTACACTACAGATTACCCCAAGGGAATAAACCAAGGGTGGGCACAACATGACTCCTGGTGTACTGCTAAAGCCACTAGGCCCATTTTTTTTTTTAAAAATCCTGATTTCGGGACCATTTTTCACCCCAAATCTGGCCATATCAATCTGAAACTGCCCAGAAGTGTGGTGCTGTGCTTCTCCCAACTTTTCTGAGCCTTCTAAACCCCACCCCCTTACCCCAAACCAAAATGGTGGCCAGAAGAAGTAACTTCCAGTGTGCTGAAATGCAACATGCAACCTGATGTGTGTTCACAACCACTTGTTCACACCTGGAATAAATCCCCAACAGAACTCTCCAGAGCGTTCTGCTCCCCTTAGCTTTTGGTTTACCAGCTTTCTCCAAACAAGGCAGGAATAAGGGGAAGCAGACCTTGGAATCAGGAGATCTGATCTAGATGTGTGAAGGCCCAGGAAAAAGAAAACGATTTATTCTCTAAGGGAATAGGGTTTTTTCCCCTGTTTCCCTCCACTGCCTGAAACTCCTTCTTTCTGGAAAAATTGAAAAAAAAAAGATAATTTCTTTTGGAATGATGAATAAATGTTTAAGACAAGGTTTTCATATATTTACTACTCCCCAATCATTTCTAAAAGTGTTGTAAGAAGTAGATTTTTATGTAAGACTATATACAGTATCAGATACTTGCAATTCCAGGTCTTGGTTTCCTTTTCTCAGATTTTTTTTTTTAATGAGAGTTTTATATCTATGGAGAACAAGCGGAAACAACCTCCTTTTCTTTGTTTTACTAATGTTGGTGGTTTCTTTGGTTTTTACTGGGGATTTTTTTGCTTGCTCCTCATAAACTGGCAAAATCAAGTTCCTTATATGTCAGGTGTAGTTCATTTGCTCCATGCGCTCCATTTGTTACAAAAACTAAAATTTAAGTAAATTCAATTTGTAATTATTTTCTGGAGAAACTATTGTTGTTATTTTTGTTGTTGTACTTATTCAGATCCTGTCTTTTCCCAGGTTTTGGACTCAAGGTGGCTTAAAGCAGTTAAAAGAGACTTAGGTCATTTCCGCACTAGCCTGTTATAGCGCGATGATTCTACTTTCAACATCCTCTGGAATCCTGGGGTTTGCAGTTTCGGGAGGGGCCACCTGGCCCCTCCCGAAACTGCAAACCCCGGGATTCCAGAGGATGTTGAAAGTGGAATCATTGCGCTATAACAGGCTAGTGCGGAAATGGCCATAGCTAAAAAAAATATACTCAATCCAAAACTTAAAAAATCATTAAACTATCCACAAAATTGAAATCAGTTTTTTAAAAAAATATTATAAAGGATGACTAAACAAAGCATAGATAGCACAGCACAATTTTGCAAGGCTCAGTTTCCTTGAGCAGCCAGCCTTCAAAGGCCTGATGAAATAAAAAGTCTTAATGCATCCTCAGTAAGATAGCAAGGCTGGTGCCATAACAACTTCTCCTGGAAGGGAGTTCTGGAGCTTGGCAGCAGCCAACAAGAAAGATCCCTCTACTTTTCATATATCAAACATGATAACTTGTTTTTGTGTGTGTAACTAAGTTATATGTGCTGATATTCCACATCAGCTACTTATGTACATCTGCATAACTGACTAATATCTCCCGGCTGAAACCCTCCCACCAAGCCCACCTTAATAGCCAGCAGCCTCATTAGCAAAGGAGGTCTGTTCAGCTGCTGAAGTTTCCCTCTTACGCCAGTGAGCAAGGCTGCAACAAGGAATTTAGACAGGAGTCCTGTTCCTACTTGTCTCAGTCTGGTGGGAGGGGGCCGGATACATCATTTTCTTTTCACCCTGATGGGCAGTTGAACAGACCTCTTTTGCCTGATGCAACTGCTGGCCGTTAAAAGTATGCTGCAGAGGTATTTATGTACTCTTAGAGTAAGACTATGGCCCTTTTCGCACGCAACTTCAAACGTGAAATGGCTGTGGGAACGACGCGGAATCGTGAAGATGATTCCGCATGACGTTCTTGGGATTGCATGTCGCTCCCATAGCAATCCCGCAGCAATCACACATTATATCATTTTCGTTTTTTTCTGGAAAATGGCCTGCGATTGTGCATTTCTCCCGCATCCCTCCCGCACTTACTTGGCGTGAGGAACCTCAGGAAGCGCAACGCTCGTGCTTCCTCCCTCAGCGCAGCCTGGGAAAGTACCTGGCTGCACTGCGGAAGGAAGGGGAGGAACTATTGCGCCTCCTTCTGTCCAGCATGGAGCTGGTGTGGAGGGAAGCGCAGGAGACATGATTCCTTCCTGGAGGAGGCTTTTCGCATGATCCCTGCGTGATGGTACCGTGAGCAAGGTAAGGTGCGAAAAGGACCTATAGGTCCTTACTGAATACGGAGGAGTTATGGATCTGTAACTCTTGGTTGTGAATTTGTAACTGTAAAATAAAATGCCAACCAATGTATTTTATGTTCCTAAAGTAACAAAGTGACTTTCAATCCATAAAGTTCCTAATACTGCATTTTTCAATTTTTCTGAAAACCTCCCCTTTTTTTTTTCATGGCATCAACATTTCTGGGAATTTTACCTCTCTAATCTGACCCCATGCATGCTTTTGCTCTCCTCTTTTTCTCCCTCTAGGAGGTGGCAAAGATCCTTCCGGGCCTACAGAAGGAGAGACCTAGAAGCAGGCGGTACTAATAACATTGGTGATGAGAACCTGGGCTTTTAGAGATTGGAGTAACCCTAGCAAAGAGTCCCTGCTGATATTATGTTCCTTCTAGTAGCATTCAGGAAAGCTGTGTAAAGGGACACCCACCAGATATCCAGGTAGAGAGGAACTCTGGGTTAAGCCAGAGCCAGGGAATATGTGGGACTCCTGAAGCTATTGGACTGCAATTCCATACCCTCCAACATTCCACAAACGAAAACTAGGACATGTACGGCCCAGTGATATCAAAGTTTGGTCAAGCTGGCAAAAATTATTAATGAGGAAGAACATACAAGCTAGGAGAGGCTGCAGCAGTTTGCTGTTGCCTGAGCCTACAGGGAAGAGCAAGATTCCACCTCTTCATCTCCTTTCCCTCCTGCTAATTAAGTGTAAACTCCATTTGTAGTTTTCATTCAGTTTGCAGTGTTTGAAGTACGGGAAGGATGAAGGATGAAAGTGGGAGAAGGAAGAGAAACTGGGACATTAAAAAAAAAGATGACAGAGGATGAATTAGAACTGTTCTTGCTAAATGGGGACAGTTGGAAAGGATGTGATTCTCATTGGCCCCATCTAGCCAGGCCAGCAGTTAGAGAGCATGGTATAGTTCATTAACAGTTGGAGGGCCACAGGCTTTCTAGCCCCAGATTAAACTCAATGAAGGTTTATGCGGATTTCAGAGTTCATTCAGGACTGCTAGGACAAACACACAAAGGCCAGTCCTCCATTTTTCAAAAGAGAAAATCCAACAATTATTCCACAAAGCAAAGATTCCTCTGAGGGGGACTTTTGTGAGTAACAGCCCGCTACTACCAAAGCACATTATATGCTCTGGGATAAAATCGCATGCTATGACAAGCAGACAGCTGTCGTTATTTGGGGAGCACCTCTTTTAATAGCATGGTTCCTCCACTTTTGTTGGTTTAACTTCCATGGATGGATTATTGGTGAGTTTCTCCAATCCCTGCTGTCCCACCTCAGTCACTTCTTTTCCATAGGAACCTTTCCTCTTGGTAGCTCCAATCAGGCCAAGCAGCCATTTAAAAAACAATCTCTGGTTCTCATTTTTTCTCCTGCACCAGCCGCTGCCTGGCCAGCTAGATTTCCTTTTCTTTTCTCTGATCTGGTGGACCCTGGGTGCCCACTGTCCTCACCATGCCTTGGTCATCTTCCCATGGACACACACACATTTTGATATTTGTGATTTTCCCACTTTTGTGGGGGGTCCTATGTCCCTAACCCTAGTGAATGTGGAGGGCTTACTTTAGTTTGACTCTAAGTCTAACTGTCAGTGTTATGTTCTGAGCAGCAGGCTTCAGATTTGTAAGACCTACATTGTTGCTTACCAAAGTTTACCAATTCCAAGCTTACCTATTCCAAAGTTATTTTTTAAAACTATATAATCCAGAATCCCCTTGTCAGTCTGGCTTGAGGGGTGGGAGGAGAAGTTTTTGGAAGTGTGTGGGTATGTGAAAGTTTTTCTAAGCTCCATAATCAACCAGGCAGATTAAAAAAAAGACACAGAAGCTCTTGAAATAACAGACAGCATGTGCCAGAGTACATTCTGAGTTAATAACTTTGCTTCAGAGTACTAGATTGCCAAGAAGTACTCATTTCACCTTGGTTTTTGACTTGCCCAAACCCATGGGCATTTTTTTTGCAGGTCCCTGCAAACACCTTACAGTACCACCATCAAGTCTTAACTGAGAAGGATTCAGGTAGGCAGGTGGTGGGAGGAAGGCCTTTTCCTATAGCAGAATGGTGGTACAGCTATATCCCTCCAGGTTTTGATGAACTATCATCTTACACCCACGGCCGAGATGGCTGGGGCTGGTGGAACTGAAGCTCAAATGCTCCATCCACCACCAAAAGTTCACGAAGCTAGACATATTATTCTTGCAGAAAATCCCACAAACGAAGCAGAAAATCCCACAAACATCTTTCCTCATCCATGACTGTTAAAATTTTAAATTTTTTTTTTTAAAAAAATTCGCTGCCCTTTTATAATCCCCAAATCTTCCATGGAAGATTGTCCCACCTTCCATAATGAGAGGGTCAGAACTGGTTGTAATGGAAGGGGAGCACGTGAATTTATGGAAACAGAGTATGGACAGAACTGAGGGGAGTTAGCCCACGCTGGTTACATGATTCTGAGAGTCATAGACCCAAAAAATAACTTTCCCAGACTATGCTCCTTTTGTTCAGAACAGTGGTGGAGCTTGGAGTGTGTGTGTGTGGGGGCTACGGTGCGAGGGGCATGGCCAGGGCGTGCAGGGGCATGGCTACGGGCCAGGACAGGCCAGAAATACTGCTGCCCGGAGCAAATCGCACCCCCTGCTCCCACGTCCCTATGCGACTGGTTCAGAAGGAATTATGGGAGCAATCTCATGCCACCCTTTTATAGGCCAGAGAAGGCACCGCAACTGACAAATCCAATCATCTCAGTTGACCTGAGGAATCATCCATGGAGGCCTGATTTGGTCTATATAATGGTTTGGTCCCTTTAACGTTACAAATTTTAGCACTTTGATTTTATGCCTTGGCTGCTTCTATAGAATCATTAGATTTGTGGTTTGGAGAGGGTACCAGAGCTCTCAGGCGGAGAAGTCTAAATATGTCATGTTGTTTTGTGCCTCTAAGTCATTTCCAACTTATGGCAATCCTAAGGCAAACCAATCAGAGGGTTTTCTTAGCAAGATTTGTTCAGAGGGAGTTTGCCCTTGCCTTCCTCTGAACCTGAGAAAGCATGATTTGTCCAAAGTCACCCACTGGGTTTCCCTGACCGAGCAGGGATTTGAACCCTGGGCCATTTCTGCAACAGACTGTTATAGGCTGTCCCCTCCCTAAACTGCAAACCCCAGGATTCCATAGGATGTTAAAAGTGGTATAATAGCTCTATAACAGTCTACTGTGGAAATGGCCCTGGTCTCCAGAGTCCTAATCCAATGCTCAAACCACTATGCCAGGCTGGTGCTCTCTCACCAAATACCTCTCACTAAATATCTCACCCAGCTACAAATCCCAGGATTCTATAGGATCTCAACATGACTGTTAAAGTGGAATGAAACTAATGTAGCTATATAGGATGGAAGAGACCTTAGTTGTTCAGTTTAATTTCCCCAGCCTATCAAAACAGTAATTTTTGCAAATCTGAACTGTGCTCTGGTCATATCATTTCCCTCTGGTCTCCTCACACCAAAGCTGACTCTCAATTTGCACTCTGTCTTGGAACCTGGCCAAGGCCTGACAGTAAGATTTGCTGGCTGAGATAACAAAGAGAACATTGTGTTGAGGAGAGGGAAGCTCGGGTAAAAGTCCCACTTCCGCCATGGATCAAACATGTCCAGTTGATGCTTTGCATATGCGAGTCATCAACTGGACATGTTTGATCTGGGCCTTTCTCATTTGTACAGTTTTGTTGGAGCTAGCACATCACTATAAACCAAAGTGGAAATGTTACTTTTGGATTACAGCTCTCAAAATCCCCAGGCAGGGTTTGGGAGTTGTAATCCAAAAGGATAACTTTTTAAAAATCCATGGTAAGGACAATATTTTCCTGCTAGAATCAATATATAACCCTCTCTGGGATAATGTACACATGCAGCCAAATAAAGTGATAGGAGGGATAGAGTGGAAGTAAAGGATATTTTAAAACATGTGTGAATGGGGGTAATTGTAAGACGAAAATTAATCTGTCCTTTTCCGGCTGTGCCAGTTTCCTACTCACAGAAGGAAGTGCCAAGAGAGAATGAGAGATCTCTTCACCTGCATGCTAAAGTGATATATCCCATTCTACCACTTTGCTTTGCTGCCTGTTGAGCTCCGGCAAGCTGTAAGCCCTCAAGGGATAAACAAATAATCAAGTGGCAAGAAATCAAAGTGATGTACATGCATGTACAAACCAGACTAAATTCCCTCTAATAACTTGCCGTTGTAAATCATGAGTGTTGTAGAGAGATAGCAGTCCTTCTTCCCTGCCCTCCGTCTCCTCCCATCACAATACTGCAGTCTGAAGCCCTAAGAAGAACTGTGTGGGACAGACAATAGATCGTGGGGAGATATTACAGGCTAGCCTCCCTCAATCTAGGATCTTCTGGGGTGGACTACAGTTCCTATCACCCCAGACAGCATGAATTTGATGGAGAAGGCTATACTAGGAAGAAGTTTGCACAGCAAAGTGCTGAATGAGTTAATAGAATTACAGCAGAAACATGTCTATTTAGAAATAACTTCACTGAGTTCTCTGGAGTATTTGCTCCTTTTCCAGTCTCTCATTGGCCCCACAAACTTAGTTGTTTTTCTTTGACAAAGCTTCAGGACTTGTGGTTCTCCTCTGCATTTTATGATTCTAAGGGTCAAGTGTTTCTGCTTTCAGTCTGAATTACATTTTGATAGCCACTTTGTAGAGTCAGCATGGTGTGGTTTGAGTGTTGGACTGTGATGCCGGAGACCAGGGTTTTCCCACCCTGCCATGGAAACCCACTGGGTGACCTTGGGTGTGTCACACACTCTCAGCCCCCAGAAAACCCATGATCGGTTCCTTTAGGGTTGCTGTAAGTCAGAAATGACTTGAAGGCATCCAACAACAACAACAGCCACCATGCAGACTGCACTGTGAGAAGGCAAAATGTAAGTATTTTTTTTTTTTTTTAAAGTGATGGCTAAATGGAAAACTGAATATCCACTAGGATTTGGTTCCTGGACCCACCGTGGATACTGAATTTCATGGATGCTCAAGTCCTGTTATGTACAATCGTGTAGTAAAATGGCATTCCTTATGCAAAATCACAAATTCAAAGTTTGCGTTTTGGATGTTTTTTTTGGAATATTTTCAAGCTGTGGTTTGTTGAATCCATGGACACAAAATCTGTGGATATGGAGGGCTGACTATATACCTCTGAGGCTGGTGTGTGTGCTTTTGGAAGCCCCTGAGAAGTGGGTACTTCAGCTCAAAGCTTCTTCCACATTACACAATTATAGCACTTTGATACCCCTTTAACTGCCACGGCAACATTCTATGGAATCCTTGTAGGTGTAGTATCATGAGGTATTTAGAATTCTCTGCCAGAGAGTTCTAGTGTTTCACCATACTACAAATCCCAAGACTCTGAAGGATGCAGCCATAGAGGTTAAAATGGGATCAAAGTGCTATATCTGTATAGTCAATGGGAAATGGTGTTACCTCCATGCTGCTCTGAACAGTGTTGGGCCGGAGACAATGCAATAAAAAGAGAGCATCTTTTAAAACAAGGCTGGGCAGCTTGTCGCCCTTCAGATGTTGTTGGGCTGCAATTCCCATCAGCCTTAGGCAGCAGAGCAAGATGGTACGGAATATGGGAGCAGTATTCCAATAGGATCTAGTAGGCTGTATATTGTCCACACTTGCTTTAAAGGATTCTGTGTTAATGATGAATCAGGAATTTCTTGAGGGACCTTCATCTTATTTCTACACTCATAGATCATCCAAAGAGCAAGGTGTTGGTGTGAATACTTGGCATACACACAGCCATCTACCTCTGCTTTCTCCATTAGTTTGGCTGACATACAACCACAGCTTCACCATCCTGTAGGCATTCAACAGAGGGCAGAAAAAAAGACTTTTTTGGCCTCTTCTAGCAGCAGGATTCTGAGAGTTAGGATCCTCAAAAATAACCTTTTCTAGGTTCTGGGAAAATAGAGATAACATTCCAGGGGACATAGACCTATTGAGGCTAAAGGGAAAAATCTGAAAACTCTGAAAGATTTTGAAAGAGTGTTTTTAGGGTTTCCCTTTAGCATCTTCTTCCCTTCTGCATGCCCTTGGATATTATGTCTATTTTTTCATGTTGTTGTGGCGTGCCTTCAAATTGTCTCCATCTTATAGCAACTCTAAAGCAAAACTGCCATGGGGTTTTCTTGGCAAGATTTGTTTGGAGGGGGGTTACCTTTGCCTTACTCTGAGGGCTGAGAGAGTGTGACTTGCCCTGTTCTTTCTAGCATTCACTTATAAGCTACAAAACTCTTCAGCCTTTATGCTGTCTATTCTGGAAGTAAATGGTTTTAGAGTTCCTGGCTCAGAAATTTCTTCAGCTTTGATTTGAGAGAGGTATGTGTAGACTTCAAGCAATGTACAAATATCATGTTCTTATGTAATTGAATGTCGTATATATTTATGTGTTGCCCTCTTCTAATTCTTCATATACGATCTCCCGAAGAAGGCCTTCAGAGAATCAGCAGGTCAAAATGCAGCAGGCGTTAACATCCTGAGCCGTGTTTCCTTTCTCCTTTGTGGATTTCACTGGGGTCTCCCCAGTTTTTGCTCTTTCTAAAAAGATGTTCAGTGCAACCTTCTCCTGGACTTGCTGCCTCAACAAAATTCCTCCACATCATGTGTATGTGTGTGTGTGTGTGTGTGTGTGTAAGATCCAAAACAACCTCCCCTTCCCATCTTTGTCCTAAAGTGGTGCAGACCACGATTTTATATCCTACATTGAAAACATCTATCTTGCAGATGTTGCAAACATCTATCCTACCTTGTACTATTAGGCTCTCTTGTGTGCATGTGTGTGTGTGCCCGCCTGGCTGCCTTTCTGCAAGAAAAGAGCTAGCACATCAAGGGCAAACAGTTCTACCCCATTCCCTTCCCTGCTATACCAGTTTTCTGAAGTTACAGGAGGCGTTTCTGCACTACATGGTTATAGTGCTATTATTCCACCTTCAACCTCCTGTGGAATTCTGGGGCTTGCAGTTTACTGAGGCCAAAGAGCTCTCTGGATGAAAATTCTAAATGCCTCTCCCTAAACTGCAAACCCCAGGATTCCACAGGAGGTTGAAAGTGAAATAATAGTACTATAACAGCGTAGTGAGGAAAGGTTCTAAAGTTACCGCCATTTCCACACTACACTGTTGTAGTTCTGTTATTCCACCTTCCACATCCTATGGAATCCTGGAGTTTGCGATTCAGGGAGGGGCATTTAGAATTCTCAGCCAGAGTGCTCTTGGTCAACTACAAACCCCAGAATCCCACAGGAGGTTGAAAGTGGAATAATAGCACTATAACAGCCTAGTGCGGAAATGGCCTGGAAACAATAACGCAGGGGGCAGGTTGGAGAGAAGAATTCCAAGCCTCAGAATCCCACAGGAAGTCGCACGTGGAATGGCAGCACCAGCGCAGAAATGGCCTAGGAACACTAATGCCTTTCACAAAGGAGTTACGTTTTCAGATAACAGCTCCCAGAATCCCCTGGCCAGGGGGAGGATGGTGGGAGCCGTGGCCGAGAAAAGTAACTTTTCCAAGGTTTGCTCACGGTCGACCCCCCCCCCCGCTTTCGCTGACAGGCAGCACTCCCGCCCCGCGCGTGGGCGCCGGAGTCAGCCGGCCAGGGCTCCCCCTCGAGAGAGGCGCCGGGGGTTTCTCGGGGAAGCCAGCCGCGGGGGGATTCCGAGGCGCGCTGTCGCCGGCCGGCCTCGACGGCTGCGCCGCGCTGGCTCTGCGCCCGCCGCTCGGAGAGGCCCCGCCGAAAGGCGGCCCCGCGCGCCCCCCCGCGCGCCCCCGCCCCGCGGTTCCGCCAGCCGCGGCCAAGCGTGGCCGGCCCCCGCAGAGTGGAATCCCCGGCGACGCGTCACTGGGAAACCCCGTTTCCTTTCCTCTTCGCTGAGGCCGCGGGGCAGGGCGCTGGGGGGCATCGCGCTGGGGAAGCTGGGATCCGGGCGACAAAAGAGGCGAAGGAGATACCTGTCGCCCTTCCCCGGTGGGAGGATTTAGAAAACCGACCCCCGAGGCAGTGCGGGTTACCTCCCCTGTCGCTTTTCCCTCTTGGTTAGAAACACACCCGGGGGTGGGTGAGAGGATGGAAATCCTGAAAACCTGGGGTATTTCCGCACTAGCCTGTTATACTGCTATTGTTCCACTTTCAACATCCTATGGAATCCTGGGGTTTGCAGGATTTGGGGCAAACTGCAAACCCCAGGATTCCATAGGATGTTGGAAGTGGAACAATAGCACTATAACAGGCTAGTGCGGAAATGGCCCCTGTTTGAAAGCCTATTTAAAAGTCACGTTTAAAAATAAGGCCGCTTCTGCACTGCTATTGTTTCAACATCCTGTGGAATTCTGGACCTTATTTAATTAATATATATTTTTTTATTTATTATAAAAATTTCTTTATTGTTAAAATAATGATGATGATGATGATGATGATGATGTAGTTTACTGAGGCCCAAGAGCTCTCTGGCTGACAATTCTAAATGTTCCTCCCCAAACTGCAAGCCCCAGGATTCCACAGGATGCTGAAAGTGGAATAGTAGTATTATAACAGTGTAGAGCAGAAAAGGCCTAAGTTGAAACTATTCCTGTTTACACCAATAGTGTAACTTTACCCTTATTTGCCCCAGCGCTTGCAGAAATGTTCTGTTGTCACATTCTTCTTAACCAAGACCTGTGTTGTTAACATTACTTTGCTGTTGTTTTTTGCCTTCCAGTCATTTCCAACTCATGGCCGCCCTAAGGCGATCCCACCGAGGGGTTTTCTGGGGCTGAGAGTATGTGATGCAACCAAGGTCATCCAGTGATTTTAGTCCTGAGCTCTGATCTGATTTTCTACATCTTAACTAAGGCCATTTCCGCAGTACACTTTTATAGTGCTATTATTCCACTTTCAACATCCTATGGAATCCTGGGGTTTGCAGTTTACGAAGGGGGATTTAGACTTCTCAGCCAGAGAGCCCTTTGGCCTCAGTAAACTACAAACCCCAGAATTCCACAGGATGTTGAAAGTGGAATAGTAGCACTATAGCAGTGTAGTGCAGAAATGGCCTTAGTCTCTCCGCACTTCCTTCTGCCGCCACTACTCTAGGGGTGCTACGGTTGTCTTCAGGTGGTTGCTGGAATGGCCATAGTCTGGACCCAAGAGAAACGGTCTTTGCTCTGTGCCGCTCTGCTGAGTTCTAAAAGTTGCCAGCTGGTAACAGCACCAAACCGCCTCGCTTAGGGCCTTTTAACAACACTGTGCTCTGGAAAAGACAGGTAACGAAATTTTCCACGGTGCAAAGGCAGCTGTCATGTAACAGCTGTCATGGATGCCAGTGCGATTCTCAAATTATTTGGGGACTTGGCCAGATTTATGCACAAGCAAAGCAAATTAAAGCTTAGGGCCTTTGGAGTATGTTGTTGTTGTGTGCCTTCAAGTCATTCCAATTTACGGGGACCCTAAGGCAAACCTATTACGGGGCTTTCTGGGGCTGAGAGTGTGCGACATATCCAAGTGGGCTTCCGTGGCTGAGTGGGGAATCGAACCCTGGTATCCTGGAGTCCTAGTCCAATGCTCAAACATCTACACCAAGCTGGTTCTATTATGGACAAACATCAGATGGAAGAAGACATATTTCTCTGGTAATGCTATTAAAGTCAGCAGCACAATTTGAGGAGGAGAAGATAGTAGGAAGGTCCTCAGTGAAAACCCCCTTCCTGATTCTTATTTTTATCAAAACATCACCCCCAGCTGTCTTCTAAAAATGATGAGGGGATCAGAAAAGGGGGAGGGCTGTTCAGCCTGAAAAGAAAGACAGCAGCTAGTCAGAAAGAGAGCAGTTAAAGGGTAGCCAAGTATCTTTGCGAATAAGACAAACCATGTCTCATTTCAAGTGGGGATGGTGTCACTAATATTTTATAATAATAGATAAAATGCTGTTTGCATTTGTGGTAGATACAAACGTTTTATAATAACAGATAAAATGCTGGAGATTTTGGGAATCCAGGGGTGTATATTTTCCTGCAGTGGGGCAAAAATGATCTGAGAGTCATCTTTGATTTTTTTAAAAAAAAACACCGATACAGTCTCCTGTTTTTTAAATAAAGATTTGTGAGGGGCAGTGATTGCCAACTCATACTTGCCCTGCTTGGGTACAGAAAATGTGGTGGCGTGGCTGTGAGGGAAAGGAGGTTGTGGGGTGTGTTCATTTTGGACATTTTGGCAACTTGCCTCTTCCTTTGAAAATCTGAACTCCATCCAAATCAACATTAGCTCAAGAAAAGGGACCAGTGGGTTTGGAGTCCTATTTAGGACCAATAAAATATGGTGGGTGTCTCTTGTCTGGATTGGAAAGTAGAAAAACTGCACAGTTTTGAAAAAAGCACCGCCAGTATTTCTTTTTATCTAGCCCTGCTCTGTTGTCTGACTCACAGAAACTTAGCTGAGTAAGGATGCGGTATGAAATGTGCTTGCTAGGCTAGACTAAGTTGAACACAGCAGGACTTACTTTTGAATAAACGTGTGTAGGATTGTGGAGTCAGGATTTTCCCATGACTTATCTCTGTTCCAGGGAGGAAAAAAATCACCCGCTAATTTTTTTGGGGTCAGGTTGGTATTAAAGGCGGAGGAGCAGGGCTGGTTTTAAAAAAAGGTAATCTTGAATTAAAAAACGTCTTGCATATCTCACTTTAAAATGTGTTGGTCTGTGCTTTCAAATTATTTCTGATTTATGGTGACTCTAAGGTGAACCTATCACAGGGTTTTCTTGGTAGAATTTGTTCAGAGGAGGATTGCCCTTGTCTTCGTCTGAGGCAGAGAGAGTGTGACTTGCCCAAGGTCAACCAGTGGGTTTCCATGGCCAAGTGGTGATTCAAACCCTGGTCTCCCAGTGTCCTAAACACTCAAGCCACTATAACACATAGGTTTTCTGTTTTAAAATGTAACTATAGAAGCTGAATGCAACAGTGAGCCAAAAACTTTGGGAAGGTGTGATTTCGTTGGGGTGAAAATTGTCTCCTTGCTCGCCTAGATCTATCCCAGTTGCACAAACTCTTCCTTGCCTGTAGTGAAGTAGTTGCTGTATGAAACACAGCCTTCTTCAAGAGACTGGTAGCTAAACTTGCCGTGTCTTCTCTCTGGCAGGGCTCATGTGCCCTTTAACAGCTGCACAAAGAGCAGAAATCCCATTAACCAAACTCTGTCCATGCCAGGAAGGGTATCACTTGTTGTCTATCTGCATATCTCTGCAGCCCTCAGAGACTTGTCCTTTCTTTCTCCTTCGGGGAGGAGAGTCTGTTGCCTTCCTCTAAATCCCAGAAACAGCCAGCCAAGGAATCCTTTCCCCAGAGATCTTCAAGAGTTTCTCACTTACCTTTCTGCAGTCTCATTCCCATCTTCAGCCCTCGTGGGGCACCAGACCCGCTACCTTCCTCCGCCACCTTCCTCCACTGTGTCTGGCACAACACACACACACGCACACCAGTCTCACAAAGGCGCTCTTGAAGGAAGCCAAGCTGTCATTTATACTTGTGAGAGGAAGTGGTTGTACAACCCCCACTGAAGAACCACACCTCCTTCCAGCTACCTGGCTACAAATAACATGCTTTGAACTATATTAAATATACAACATATTAAATATATTTTGCAAAAAAAAAATCATATAAAAAAGAAAGAACCAAGAATACAATATAAATTTCTGAAATGGCAAAAAATATTGTCACAGGAAAAGTACAAGAATGAAAATATCTCCGTGTACAGTTCTATAAAAGACCAAATATCCAGAAAAGTTGACATCCATATGCCATGTGTTCAAATGCTGAGAAGGTTGTGATGTACTCACTCTGTTGAATAACAGGATTTATTTATTTGGTAAAAAGGGTAGCATCCAGGATATGCAGAAATGATACGGGGAGGAAACCTCAGGGTCTGTGGAGCAGCGCAAAGTGACGGCACAAAGGTTACTCTGTTTTATGGTCAGGTACCCAACCCTGTCTGATCTTGGAAGCTAAGCAGGGTCAGGCCTGGTTAGTAATTGGATAGGAGACCACTAAAGAATACCAAGTACTGTTGGCTATATTTCAGAAGGCAGCCATGGCAAACCACCTCTGAGTATTCTTTGCCTAGGAAAACCCAATGAAATTCATGGGTTCACCATAAGTTGACAGGTGACTTGAAGGTATATAACACATATATGCCCAAGAAGAAGCTGCACTGAACTTGTGGGATTTACTTATATTTATTAGTTCCACTTTGTTCAGTGGGTTCAAAGTGGTATACTCTCCAGTCCCCTGCTTCCTCCTGTGTCCCCTTGTGGGATAGGTCAGAATGAAAGAAAAAGGCTGCTCCAAAGTTATCCACTGAATTTTGTGGCTTGAGGGTGATTAGAACTGGGACTGTCCAGCTCCCATTCCAGTACTGTAACCACTATGCCCTGCCAGTTCTTTCAAGTATACATGGATAGACTTGGGCTGCTGGTCTACTGTGATGTGCTTCCCCATCTCCTTCTCCAAGATGTGAGAAGTTCAAAGGCAAATGTCATGGTCTTCTGCTTCCTTTGAATCCAAGAGTTCTGGAGACCTACAATGTCCTTGTTTTGTTTCAAATGCACAAACAGAGCATAGCTGGTAGCAAGTACCAGTGCCCTTGTACAAGGCAGTGGGTCCAACACATGTTAAGCCATGTGTCTTCATGATGTCTTTAGCCAATCGGCAATGCTTTCTCTCTCTTCCTCTTCCAAACTGCTCTGTTGTATGGAGAACATATTTAGACACTCAGAACTCCAAGTATCTCTTCACCCAGCAGTTCTAATGACTCCCATACCACTGCTACTACTAAAGACCATTTGAAAAATCACTGGGGCTTTTAGCAGATCATTGAGTAAATGTCTTGTCCACCCAATTGTCCACATTTGCTAGGGTTAGGAGTGCAGGACCCTTGCAAATGCGGAAAAACTGCAAATATCAAAGTGTGTGTCCACGGAAAGAGGGCTGAGGCATAGTGGGGAAAACAGACACCAAGGGTCCAAATCAGGTCAAGGGAAGAAGAGGGAAAGAAGGTGGGTTGGGATGGTGGCCCTATACCTCCTGTCTCTTGCTCATCCCTTTTCTTGAGTGTCGGGGGGTGGCATCAGGAGAGGGTTTGTGGTGCAGAGAAATTGGGCTGCAAGCTGTCCTGTCCAGGCAGCAGCTGGTGGTGGTGAAGGAGGACTAGACACAGAGTTTTAAAGGGCTGTGTGGCCAGATTGGAGCCGTCAAGAGGGAATGTTCCCCTGGAAAAGAAAAGCTTGAGATGAGGGGTGATGGTGGATGGGTTGGAGAAACTCGCAAATAAGCAGATCTGTGAAAGTGAAACTGGCAAATGTGGAGGGCTGACTGTAAATTAAGTCCTGAAAATTGTAGGAAGCTGTCCTAGCTGAGCTGGTGGTTTTTCACATAGCCCTTTCTTCCTGTTCAGAGCTGAGCCCAACAATACTGAAGAGTTTGCATCCTCCTCTCCTACCTGGAGGTGACCCATAAAAACTGGAGACTCAGGGCTAAGTCCTGAGATCTGGCAACTTCCAGCATTCCTCACTGTTGGTTATGCTATCTATGGGTGCTGGGATCTGCAGTCCCACAAAATCTGGAAAGCTACCCAATATTTACATTTTTTTTAATTAAAATTATGCAGAGCGTGGATCCTTATATAGCATCAATGGCATTACCCACACAAAAGGGAAGACTTGGGGGAACTTCATGGCTTCCTGTTGTTGTTGTTGTTGTTGTTGTTATTAAAAATGATAAAGGTGTGTACACTCAGGCTCAAGTCCTCCACGTACAGACTGGGTTATCAAAACAAATGAAAGACTGGAGTGCAAAACCTATAGTCCAGAACATGCTATGAGCAGTAAAGTCTGCAGATGGAATATTTGTCATCCAGCTGACCAAAACTGAATTTGTTACTCTGAATGATATTTTTCCTGCACAGAACAATCTTGCCCAAGCAAAAACTGGGCATTCCATTCTTCACACAGCTGAAATAGCCTCAGGGAGGAATTTCCAGTAGCCACTAGGCTACTAAATGCATCCCACGAATGTCTCCTGCGTACTTTATATGTTCATATTTCTGTTTACATAATCTCCAACATTTCACAGATAAAAACCAGGGCACATGTGCCAAGAGCAAGACTCCACTCTTTCCTCTCCTCAAGCTGAAGCAAGCTGAGGGCAAAGAGGCAAAGTGGCATAAGGAGAGAGAAACTGGGACATTTTAGAAGCAGCTAAAAAACTGGTATGACAGAGGATTAATCCGGACTGTCCCTGCCAAATTGAGACGCTTTGAGGGTGTGTCTTTATGCTGTTCTCTCCAATTGGGTAGGGAATCAAGAATGGTTAATCTTAAAGTATAAAAAAAAATGTTCTATTCAGTTACAGCAGCTAGATTAACTTATGCTCAACATTGGAAACAAGATATTAAAATAAATTTAAATGAATGGAAATTAAAGGTCATGGATATGATGGAGATGGAAAAATTGACAAATGCATTAAAGAACAAATCTATCCAACAATCTGATAGAGAATGGAGCAAAATAAAAGAGTGGCTTCAATTGTAAGGCTAATGATTATAACAATATAATTTCATAAAAAAGGTAAAAATGTATTGACTGGTTAAAAGACAAATTATGATTGTTATGCCAAAGATTCTATGTATAGTGGATTGGACTCTTTGTATTGTATTGTGTTCTATCGTACCTTTTGTATGATTCAGATGGGCAAAACTGGAGAAGAAAACGTGTTATGGGAGTTGGGGGCAGGGGAACGTTGAGAAGAAATGTTCCCATTTTACACCTTTATTAGAAATTTTAATAATTTTTTTTTTAAAGAAGAATGGTTAATCTTAGCAGATTCAGTGGCAGCCAACAAAATCATTATACAATGGCACATGTAGGTTCCCACCCCTTTCTGCCCGTGGTGAGGCAGTTGCATATATATTTAGACAGGCAGACATGCATATATATGTGTGCATGCACATGTTCATACTACCCACAGAATGGAGAAGTTACCTTTTTGGATTACAGTCCCCAGATTTGCCCAACCCACACAGCCTATGACTATGTCAATTGGGGGATTCTTGGTGTTATAATAAAAAATAACGTTACTAAGCTCCAGCATTATTTATTGTTTACTGGGTCAGCTTTTGGAAGAACTCAACCACATGGGACTCTTCTTGAGCTTTTGCTGTCAGAGATGCCTCAAGAAGTAGGCGTCTTAAGGTAAAGACAAGATAGCAGCATTGTTCCATTGCGTGCGCGCACACACACACAGACACACACACACACACACAATCCACCTGACTGAGGCCATTTCCGCACGAGTCTGTTATAGCGCGATGATTCCACTTTCAACCTCCTATGGAATCCTGGGGTTTGCAGTTTCGGGAGGGGCCAGCCGGCCCCTCCCGAAACTGCAAACCCCAGGATTCCATAGGAGGTTGAAAGTGGAATCATCGCGCTATAACAGACTCGTGCAGAAATGGCCTGAGAGTTGAATCTCATGCCAGGACTGTTTAGTTTAGATTAGTGATTCTTACTGTTGTATCTTGTCTAACAAATCACTCTCGTTAAATAAGAACTGGGTTCCACCATGATGGGGGCCAAAGGGCATAAAAAGAGCTACATCGGTTCAGGCCAAAGGTCCATGCAGTTCTATATTCTGTTCATGAAGTGACTGATAAATGGCTCTCGGAAAGCCCAGGAGGAAAACACAGAGGCATCCATCTTGCACTCTGTGGCTGCTGATTCACAGTGACGTTCTGCCTCCAAAGAGCCCCCTTTTTCTCAGCAGGACATTTATAAGGTTACAGGCATTCTGCTGCTCTGTTTATCATTTATGGTAAGTTTTAAGGACATGAAAAATTGTGCTGGCATAGCTGGGACCAAACACAAATCAACAAAAATAATAATTATATTAGTAGTGGAAAATCCTAATAACACTGCTGATTATCTATTTTATTGTTACAGTAGTGCATGCCCACCAACATTTCAGATAAAAACCAGGATATGTATGGCCAACCAATGTCAGAGTTGTGGTCAAGATTGCAAATGCTATGAATAAAGAAGAACACACAAGCTGGGAGAGACTGTAGCAGTTTGCTTCTGCCTGAGCCTACTGGGAAGGGCAAGATTCTACCCCATCCTCCTCCATGATGAGTTAATTGCATGCAAACTACTTTTGCACTATGCTCTCAGTTTGTAGCAATTGAAGTTAAGCTAAGACAAAAGGAGAAGTAAATGGGAAATTTTAAAAGCAAGAGAGGATTAATTCGTACTATCTGTACCAAATTGGGCCTTTTGGACAGCATGTAACTGGTTCAATAAAACAACTACGAAGTTAAATGCCAAGGATTTCCTTGGATGTACTCTGTGGATGATTAAATCCAGACGCAAACCATTGGTCTGTCAGATGCAAATCAGGTTTGCATTAGAATTTACAAACCACACACTGGTTTGTGGGTGAAGCCTAACGTGCAACTGGCAGTTCAGCTTTATATGGCTAGCTTCAGGATGAGAATAACACACTCATGCAAGTCAAAGCCTACAGCTGTTTCAGAGCATGGTAACTACGAAAAAGGCTTTGCTCTGGTTTGATGCCCATCTAATTCTTCTAGACTTGGCAAGGGGGAATGCAGTGAGATTTGTATCTTGAGCGTCTCAAAAGGTGCATGGATTGGACTTAGAGAGTCCATTGCATATAGGGCCAACTCTACCATGAGCCACCACCTCCAGTGGCTGATGTGGAGGCTCAACACATGGCAACCATGGCCTTTTCCACACTACATTCTTATAATGCGATGATTCCACTTTCAACATCCTGTGGAATCCTGGGGTTTGCAGTTCCGGGAGGGGCCGAACTGCAAACCCCAGGATTCCAGAGGATGTTGAAACTGGAATCATCACGCTATAAGAGTGTAGTGCAGAGAAGGCTCATATGTTGGACGAAAATGCTGGGTGTGCTACATGTCCTGCCCTCCGTTCCGTAAGCCAACACTCCTCAATCAGTGGTATATGCATCACGTTGTTGTTGTTGTTGTTGTTGTTGTTGTTGTTGTTGTTGTTGTTGTTGTTGTGTGCCTGCAGGTTGTTTCTGACTTATGGCAACCCTAAGGCAAACCTATTACAGAGTTTTCTGGAGCTGAGAGTGTGTGATGTGCCCAAGGTCACTCAGTGGGTTTCCATGGCTGAGCAGGGAATCAAACCCTGGTCTCTAGGGTTGTGGTCCAGTGCTCAAACAGTGGCAACAGGCTGACTTTCTTTTCATGCTTTGTTATTGTTGTGTGCTTTGTTATCTGTTGTGTGCTTTCAAGTTTTTTCCAATTTATGGCTACCCTAAGGAAAACCTATCATGGTTTTTTGGGGTGCAAGATTTGTTCAGAGGGAGTTTGCCTTTGTCTTCCTTTGAGTCTGAAAGAGTGCGGCTTGCCCAAGGTCACCCAGTGTGTTTCGGTGGCTGAATGGGGATTCAGACGCCATTGGACTACAGAGTTGTAGTCCCAAACTCAAACCACTACACATGCTGGCTCTGTCCTGCCTGGGATCCCATATTGCATAAATGGTGGGCTATTCAACCAACCAGCCATCCAGTAATATTTACTTGACTTCACTAAACTTCAGATACTCTGTTCTGTGTTATATAGTTTTTTTTATTGCATTGGTTTTATATTATGAACGCCATTATCTTTTTTGATTAAATTCTAGGTTAATACCCAATAAATTATCATGATGCATGATAATTGCTGCCATAATCAGTTCAAATGTTCTCACTGGAACCTAGGATAAGCCTCTGTGGAGATTACTAAAGTTTGGACCACAATTTTTGGACTACATTTCCCAGAGTTCCTCAGTGGCCATGCTCACTAGAGGATTTTGGGAACTGTAGTCCAAAAGGAACACTCACAAGCTCACAATCTCTGCCTAAGGCAGTGGTTCTCAACCTGTGGGTCCCCAGATGTTTGTGGACTTCAGCTCCCAGAAGCCCCAGCCACTATGGTCAATGCTCAGGGCTTCTGGGAGCTGAAGTCCATGAACATCTGGGGACCCACAGGCTGAGAACCACTGGCCTAAGGCCTTTGGATTGCTGCTGCCTCTGAGTAGACTGTATTCTAAGATCTTTGCTGCCTGCAACTAAAACAGGTTCATGGGTGAAAAAGATGGATGAGTGGATAATGCTGGTCTAGAATAATGAGCATACAAAACTGGCAGGCTGTGCATACTCTCATTCTGCCCTCGGGATGTGTTTACAAGCATTAGTACCAACGACAGCATTTCTATTTGGCAAATCCTAAGATCGGCCTGCCATCTAGACAGAATCAAACGGAGACGAAAGCTGCAAATATATGTATATAGCTTACTTAGAAATCATAAGCCCCACTTGACACACAATTCAGTTTTTATGTTTCCTGAACGTGGAAATCAATTGGAGAAGTTATCAAGTCAAGCGCATATTCTAGCAAACAGCTGTCTCCCCCCAACTTTTTTTTTTGTTTTAAATTTCCCAGGAAGAACATTTTACAAGTCTCACATACCCTGAGACCAAGAGATGTTGTTATTGTAAAAACACCCTGAGGGGAAATTCTGGCACCAATGATGATGAATTGAAAAAAAAGTTTCATCTGCTTTATATTTAGATGACAGAAAGTGATGTAATTAGTGCTCAGTGGTACCACCTTGTGGCCATTTATATGAAATTTCTGCACAATCACATTGGGATGGAATAAACACAGTGCCTAAAGCGTGTCGTACGCTGCATTTAATCATCAGCGCTACAATGGAATTGTACTCTGCTTCTTTTAACTTTCTAGTTAAAAGAATGTGTCATTTGGCCTATTCCTTTGGTAACAACAACTGGGCTGGGCAAGGGTGTGCATTGATCAATGAACCTCAACTTCTTCTGGGGAAACCCATAACCAAGGAGATCACCTCCTAACCAGTTGTTTACTACTGGGGCCTGTTTTTCCCCTCCTTTTGTCTATGCCAATGCCAGCATTTAGTTATCAGTAAAATGTATACTATGGCTTTCTATTAGCAAATGGCATTCAATATGGCAAACTATGATAATATGAACTATTATTTAATTTATAGCCCTCCTTTCTCCTGCCAAGGGACACAAGGCAGTTTATAAAAATTTAAACTAAAAGTTTAGAAAAAGAACCCACCAAAGCAGTACTATCACAAAAGTCTTTAAAAAATCAATTCTGTTAAAAGAGAATTCAAATCTGTTAAAGAGAATTGTGAAACAATTGCGTTTCAGATAAAAAAGCCAATATTATTCTGGGCTGCGTCAATAGGAGCATAGCGTTTAGATCAAGGGAAGTGATGGTTACCATTCTGTTCTGCTTTGGTCAGAGCCGACCTGGAATACTGTGTCCAGTTCTGGGCACCACAGTTCAGGAAGGGTATTGACAAGATGGAACGTGTTCACAAGAAGGCGATCAAAATGATAGAATGCCTGGAAACCATGCCCTAAGAGAAGAGGCTTTAGGAGCTGCCTGTGTTTAGCTTGGAGACAAGGAGGTTAAGCGGTGACACGATAGCTATGATTAAATATTTGAAGGGATGTCATATGGAAGATGGAGCAAGCCTTTTTTCTCCTGCTCCAGAGGCTAGGACACGGAGCAATTGCTTCAAACTTCGGGGAAAGAGATTCCATCTAAACATTACCAAGAACTTCCTGACAGTCGGACAGTGGATTGTGCTGCCTTGGAATTTGGTGGAGTCTCCTTCTTCAGAGGTTTTAAAACAGAGGAAGGATGGCCATCTGTTGAGATATTCCTGCGTGGCAGGGGGTTGGACTCAGTGGCCCTTGTGGTCTCTTTCAGCTCTATGATTCTACGAAAGAGTCATAGACCATTTCTGCACTAGACTGTCAGGAAGTTCTTCATAATGTTTAGATGGAATCCTTCGCTGAAGTTTGAAGCAATTGCTCTGTGTCCTAGTCTCTGGAGCACGAGAAAACAGACTAGACTGTTTTAGTGCAATTATTCCACTTTCAACATCCTATGAGGCCCCACCCCAGACTGCAAACCCCAGGATTCCTTAGGATGTTGAAAGTGGAATAATCACACTATAACAGTCTAGTGTGGAAATGGCCATAGTTTTAAACAGCTTTAAAGTACATTTATAGCATGATTAAATACAATAGAGTCTCGGTTATCCGACCTTCATTCATCCGACATTCCAGATTATTCGACGTCGCGGCTGCCTGGCGGCGTGGCTGTAGGCATTTCCACGCCCCCAGACACACCCCCAGACATGCCCCCAAAATGGCGGCCGCCACAGGCCTCCGGATTATCTGACATTTTCGGGTATCCGACAATCAGCCCGCCCGTTTATGTCAGATAACCGAGACTCTACTGTACATACAAAATAAAAACAGAAGCACATTTCTTTGAACACTGCTCTGCGATACCATTAACACCACTAAAACCACACCATTAAAACCAGTTCTGCCTAAATAAAAAAGTCTTAACCTGCCAGCGAAAAGGGGAGCAGGGCGGGGGCCAACCAAATCTCCTGTGGGAAGTAGTTCCACAGTCTAGGAGCAGCCACTGAGAAGGCTTTCTCCTGATTCCTCAGTAACTGTACCTGTGAAAGTACCTGTGAAGGTGGTGAAGCCCCCCTTCCCGACGATCTTAGAACCTGGGCCAGCTTGTGTGAGGAGATACTGTCTTTTAGCTAGCTCAACCCAAGATGTTTTGGAGCTTGAAGGAAAAAGAAAACGGCACACTGCCCTCCATTCTGTGTACAGAAGCCAGCTGGTCTAGTACTTGAATCCTTCTCCAGTGTTGGCAACATGATAGTATCTTCTGCCAGCCCTGAAGAGAGCAAGCTTAGTTTAGAGCAGGGGTGGGCAACTCTTGGAAGCTAGGAGGCTGCCTTAGCCAAGAAACCTTGGAGAGCTGCAGCCCCGCAAAGAAATCAGACCTCACCCTCAAAAAGCCACTGGAGTGTAGGACTATTTTTGCAATGTTTTGGGGGACCCTGGGGCCATGGTGCTGCTGCTGCTGCTGCTGTATGCCTTCAAATCATTTCTGACTTATAAGGCAAACCTGTCACAGGGCTTTCTCAGCAGAATTTGTTCAGAGGGAAGTTTCCCTTGCCTTTCTCTGAGGCTGAGGTGATCTTGCCCAATATCTCCCAGAGAATTTCCATGGCCAAGTTGGGATTTGAAACCTGGGCCATTTCTGCACTACCCTGTTACAGTGCAATTATTCTATTTTCAACATCCTGTGGGATGCTGGGGTTTCTAGTTTACTGAAGCCAAAGAGCTCTCTAGCTGAGAATCCTAAAGGCCCCTCTCTAAACTGCAAACTCCAGGATTCCACAGGACGTTGAAAATGGAATAATCGCAGTATAGCAGTGTAGTGCAGAAATGGCCTCAGGAAGGCAGGGCAGCGTTAAAGTTTTCATAGGCCTTAGGCACTCTTGCATTTGACTTCCCACCTTGCCATGATGTACCACTAGGTACGAAAATATAAAATATCTTTATTTTGAAAATTTGATTTTCTTCCCAGTTCCTATAACTTTTTTTGTTAATCCTGTTTTCATCGGCCATAACATTTTTGTAGGCTCTAGGCACTGTGCCTAAAGTGCCTGATGCATAAGGCAGCCCTGCAGCAACGACTGGGGGAGAGGAGAGAAGGATATAGAATAGTGGTTCCCAAACTTTGGTCCTCCAGGTGTTTGAGACTTCAACTCCCAGACGCCCCAGCCAGTTCAGCCAACTCTCAGGAATTCTTGGAGTGGAAGGCCAAACAACCTGGAGGACCAAAATTTGGGAACCAGTGGTGTAGAATCTTGCCCTTCCCAGGAAGCTCAGGCAAAAGCAATCTGCTGTGGCCTCTCCTGGCTTGTGTGTTCTTCATTAACAATATTTGCCATCTTGACTACATTCTGCTGTTGCTCGGCCACATGTGTTCCAGTTTTCATCAGTCAAATATTGAAGGGTATGGACTACGACCCTGGAAACCAGGCTTTGATTCTCTACTCGGCCACGGAAATCCCCTGGATGACCTTGGGCTCATCACACACTCTCAGCCCCTGAAAACACTGTGATAAGTTCACCTTAGATTTGCGTAAGTCAGAAATGACTTGAAGGCACACAGAAACAACAATGCAATAACCAACTAGTCAAACCTCCCATAGCACCCTCCACTGTCAATTGCAATAGCTTTATTTCTCTTTAAATTGCAAGGCCCTTGTTTTGTTACACTTCAAAGCCCTCTGCTTGCAAATTATGCAATAAACTAACAAGAACAGTGACACATTTAAGAAGAATGAATGATGTGGAATGGCTCCCTTTGTTTCAAAGTGGACTGGGACAGCCCCTAACCATGTTTTGCTCAACAGAAAAAGTAACTGTCTCTTTTTCATTCTAGGATAGCAAGTAAGACAGAGTAAGCTCCAGCAATTGGTGTTGTGTATTAGTCACTAGGTCATTTTCTGTACAGATCTGGGTTGTACCCAGAAAATGTGACTGATTGCTACCCTTCACATTTCTTGGTCTCCCATTTTTTAAAGTGACAAAATATGAAAAAAATGTTCTATGGTCCAACCAGCTGCAGACTATCTTCATTTGTATACAGTGTTGTGCTCACATACTTGAAGACACTGATTTATTACGGGAGAAGCTAAGCGTAAGCTAAGTGTAGTTGTCATGTATTTTTTTTTGGATCTGTTAAGATGTTCAGTTTTCACTACAGTTTAATGCATACAGGGTCTATATTTATTTAGTGCAATTTAAATATACTTGAATTAATGAGAAAAGGTACCCTGGCAACCACCCAAAGTCTTGCGTTCACTCTCATTCAGTTAGGGAGCTCACTGGAGTAGGTCAAGATTCTCCTGGCCTGAAAGAGTTCTATGCAAGTACTTGAACATACAAAGAGATCCCCTTTATCCTAGCTGAATACATGGGGGAATGTATGGTGGAAGCCAGGTTTAGACCAGGTGCTGGAAGAACCAATGTCATAATCACATTGAGTTAAATATAGAGGCACAATCTCAGCTCCAGTTTGTGACACAGCTTGGAAACAGCTACACCCAGAATCCTCCAGCTAGCATGGAAACTTGGAGATATAGTGCTGAGTCCAAAAAAGTAACATTTCCCAAGCTCAAGTTCATATATGTGAAACTGCACATACAAGGAGCCTGCCAGCTGCAGTTCTTTGCACATTTCTTCATTAGTAATTCCTGCAGTGTCCAATGGGTTTAATTTAGTACAGAAAGACAGACAGTCTGCATCTGTACACTCTCCAACTGTCCCAATTTGGCAGGGACACTCCCAGGTAATCTGCCATTCCACTTCTTCAACAGCTTTTAAAACACCCCAGTTTCTTTCGCCTCCTCTCAGCTTCCTTCCTCATCCTCAGTTTATTTCAGTTGCTGCCAACCAAGTTCAAAGCCCCAAAGTAGTTTACACTGAATTAATGCAACAACGGAGGACAGGGATGTATGGAATCTTGCCCTTTCCCATAGACTCAGGCAAAAACAAACCGTTGCAGCCTCTCCTAGCTTGTCTGTTCTTCCTCCTTAATAACTTTCACCATCTTGAGCACACTCTGATGTTATTGAGCCACACGTGTCCTAGTTTTCATTTGAGAATGTTGTGAGGTATGTATCTAATCCACACAGTCTTCTCTTTGGTCAGCAGAGAGAGGAATTCCATCTGTTATCTTAGATCAGTGACTGGAGATAACAGTGAATATTCCCCTTTAGATGTCGCTTGTGATTCCAGTTGGGAGAAGAAACATCACACAAAGCTGGTTGTGCGTTCAGCCAGGGCTGGCTGGTCCCTGCTTAGTCACTAAACTGGGACCCAATCTACTCCTGAAAAGACTAGCAAAGTTGGTGGAGCTGGAGTTGGTAGAGTTGGTGGGAATGTGGAGCAGGAGCAAAGCCAAGTTGCCAGCAAGCCCTTTTGCCTGGCAACCCTATGGATGTCAGTGGATAGTAGAATCACTGCTGTTCTCTGTGCCAGACAAAGTGGGAGCTAACTACTGTTTTAATTACCCACAATTTCCCAAGCACAGAAAGTGCCCTAGGAGATACTGGGAAACTAAGGAGGTGAATGGCTGCTAGAGAACTGTCCTGCCTACTGGTGAATTGGGTGGGTTGGCATTGAAGGTCTGTGTCAGCTGTGGGCCCTGATTCTGCCGCACAGGCCCTAATCCACTCCATGCTGCGTGAGCTGCCTTGACGGACTGCTGTGCCATGACTTCAATCAGCCGGATTTTATAGAAGAGATAATTATAGCATGCTTTCAAAACAAGAGGAAGTGATGTATCACTGAGTGACATGAACCTGATGTGGGAAGAAGGGAGGGGTTGTGGGTGATTCTGGTGGGCTCTCACTTCGTTATTCTAGGGGGTTAATGATGCAATTGTAAGTGGAGGGGAGGCTTTTGCAGTGGTGGTGGTGTTGGGAACAATGGTAGTAACAGAAACAGAAAGCAGCTACTCATCTTTCGCTTCAGCAAACTTGCCAAAGTTAGGGGAACTGGTTATTCTTCTTTCTGTGTGCCTTTCATCTACTGAAGGACAACAGGCAGATGCATCATCAGAGTGGGTTTTCCTAAGAAGATAGCTCTCTGCCTGAGGCAGAAAATTTAAATGGCATTTCCCCACTGCCCTCAACTTTATACAGGCACAATCTACTGGGAATTTTTCCCATTTGCGCTTCACTGAAATGATCAATAGGGATGGAACCAGGAACTCCCTCCATGGTACATCTTAATATGAGGACTCAGAGGAATCTGTCTTCATTCTGGAATATTTTAAATGTCTCCCCAAAGAGACATCTCACAGTGCCTCTTATCCCTTAGTGTAGATGAGCCTTTCTCTTTCATTCATAGCAGCTAGGGACAGGCAACTTGTGGACCTACAGATCAGTGCCAGAAAGATTATTGTTGGATTACAACTTCCAGTCTCCTGCTGTCTTTTCCAAGCCCTGAACTGCAGACCCATGACTTGTTCATTCTTACTGCACATGCTGGCTGGGAGATTCTGAGAGCTGTAATCAAAAAATAGCTTCTCTGGATCCTGTTTCAGATGCAGTTGGACTCCAGTCTTTTTGATTCGTTCACCATTGGCTATGCAGGCTAGGGCTGATGGGAGCAGAGATCAAAGAAGCTTGTGGAAACCTTAGACCAGTGGTTCTCAACCTGTGGGTCCCCAGATGTTTGTGGACTTCAGCTCCCAGAAGCCCGGAGCATTGACCATAGTGGCTGGAGCTTCTGGGATCTGAAGTCCACGAACATCTGGGGACCCACAGGTTGAGAACCACTGCCTTAGACAAAATCTTGTGAAACCAAGACATATTAAAACAAGAAATGGGATGTTTAAACATTGCAATACTTGGGATTAATAAGATAAAGTGGACAGGAATGGACCATTTTGAGTTAGATAACTATGCAGCATTTTACTCAGAAAATGAAAAATCTAAGAAGAAAGGTGATGGCATTAATAGGGTGGAGGAATGTAGCAAAAGCAGTCAAAGGATATAATACAAAGTCTGACCAAATAATATAGATAAGGCTCTAGAGAAAATCTAACAATGTAATCATAATCCAAGTTTATGCTCTAACCACAGGAGCAAAAGAAAAAGAAATGGAAAGATTCTATGCTGGAGTTCAGAAGGAGACTGATCACACACCAAACAGGACATGTTGATAATAGTAAGTGACTGGAATGCAAAAGTAGGAAACAGAGCAGAAACAAAAACTGGAGGAACATTTGACCGAGGATCAAGAAATGGAACAGGAGAGTGACTGACTGAATTTCGTGAGTCCAACAGTTTGTTCATTGCACACACATACTTCAAACAACCAAAGAGATAACTGCATACATGGACATCACTTAATGGGCACTACAGAAATCAAATAGACTATATAATTGAAAGCAGAAGATCGAGAAGCTCCATTCTCTCTGCAAAAATAAGAACAGGTATAGATTGTGGCACAGACCATGAATTGCTAATATCAGAAATTAGAATAAAGCTAAAGAAGAGCACTAAACCAACAATTGTGCTAAAATATAACCCAAAGAACACCCTTGTAGAATTTAAAGAGAATTAAAAAATAGATTTGCACAATTAAGCTTTAATTGCTCGGGAGCCAGAAGAACTCTGTACTGAAGCCAGGAACACCGTCAGAGAGGAGTGCAAAAAAGACACTATCTGCAGCCAAAAAGAAAGAGAAGCCTCAATGGATGAGAGGTAAAACTCTTCAAGCAGTTAAAAACAGAAGAGAAGGAAAAGTAAAAGGTGACAGAAATAGGTTCAGAACCCCGAAAGCAACTTTTCAGGAACTTCTGCACAGGGACAAAGAGAACTATTATAATAATCAATGCAGAGAAATAGAAGAGGACAACAAAAAAGGAAGAACAAGAGACCTTTTCCACACAATCTGAGAAATCAAAGGGAAATTTAAACCAAAAGTGAGGCTGCAGCAGGGGAACACATTACATGACTAAATACAAATAAAAAGTCAATGGAAACAGTATGTTGAAGAACTGTAGAAAAGAGATGAAAGGGTGACAGATTCATTCAAGCAAGAATCATTTGAAGATGAACTTACATTGTTAGAAAGTGTCTTTTCCTTTCCTTTCCTTTCCTTTCCTTTCCTTTCCTTTCCTTTCCTTTCCTTTCCTTTCCTTTCCTTTCCTTCTTTCCTTTTCATTTATCTATTTATGTTTCTATATTGTTAATAATAAAAATAACTTTTTTTAAAAAAAGAGAATGTGAAGTGGAAGGTGCACTCAGGGTACTTGGGAGAAATAAATCATCTAGTGTCACTCAAAGATGCTGTCATGCTCTGAAGATAGCGGCAGGTTAGAAATCTGCCAGTTTGGGGCTGCAGTCCAACAGGGGAGACTTTGTTTCTCACAGGTTTATTATGAAGCTGTTTTTTAGGAGAGGGAGGATAGTTTACGCTGTTTTTGGTAATTGTGTTCATGTGTCCATGAGTTCTATAGGTGAAACACATATTGTCTGAAGTATATTTTAAACCCTGAAACAAATAATTTCAGCAAATGACCTTTTGCTTAAGTGTGTGGGGGAGACAGCTGATGGAAAAATGAACTGTTAAGGTTGCTGAGTTATCCTAAGTAGCCAAACTAATGTGAGTTTTAAAGGATAAACCTGCTGAAGATTTCTTAAAAGACTGAAAACTGCTCATGGACTTTTCAAGCAATAAGAAATCTAATGATGTAGTAATCTGTGGATATGGTTGCTAGTAATTCTAGTAAGATTGCTTAGCTGGATCTGTAATGGTAGTGTAATATCTTTTCTTTCTTTTCTTATGTTCTCCCTTTCATTACTGTTTAGTTTGCGGGGAGGGGGGTGGTCAGAGCCTGTTTGTGTTTTAGTGAGTTAATTTTTAATGTTAGTGCTTAGTAGTTAGTTAGGGTTTTAGTAACTTAGGATTCAGTGTTTTTGGTTTACTATTTTAGCACTGTGCTTTTAGTTTATGTTAAAAATGTTAGTTTGTGTTTCTGTTAATTTGTGTTAAAATTAGCAAATAAATACAGGCGTTCCCCCTGCTTTTCAACAATTCATTTTTTGACATTGAGCTCTTTCAACCGTTGTAAATTATAGACATGTACTGTTGTTTTGACGTGGGATCTGCTCTTTCATCCGTTCTTTTCCTCTTGCTTTCTTCCTATAAGGAACATGAGGGAATTACGGAATCTTGCTTGGTTCTGCTATTCAACCAATTCTACTTTCTGACAGTGTTCTGGTTCCCTAACCTGTCAGATAAGTAGGGAATGCCTGTACATATTAAAAAGTATGTGGGGGAGAAAGCCAATTATTTCTGTGTCATTTTCCCTGTGTTTTCACAAACCTTATTTGCTGTCTTGGCCAGGCTCAGCTGTCCCTCTGCTCCCTCTGTGTGCCTATCTAAAAAGGCCTAGAAATCAACGCCTTTCTCCATAGGATGAAAACCTAGCCATTAACCAGATTACTTCTCTCCCTTGCAATTTTGCAGCCTTCATGTTTTAGTGCATCCCCTATGAGGCTGAATATATTTCGGCTAAACTGGGTTTAGGGACGAAGGATGCAGAACTGACAATTAAATATCACTTTTGAAGAGGACTGTGAGTGGTGCTCCAAAGCTGTGGGGAGGATGAAACCCAAGAAAAATAGTGCCTTAGACTGGAGCAGATGTTTTAGAAAACTGAATCAGTTCTTCTGTGCCTGGAAGGAGACAGGTCTGTTAAAAAGGTAGCCAGAGTAATATTGGGTGAGATGGATCAGACCGAAGGGGTGGAAGTCTTTTCCCGGCATCCTGTTTTCAGTGGCACACCACCAGGTGTGATAATGGGCTCATCTCATTATCTAGGGAATGTAGCTGAAGGGGCATAGTTCTCTCTCCAGGTAAGCAAGGGGTTGAAGAGGTGTTGGGTTTAAAGTTATATTTACTGGGGGCCAGCATCACAGAAGGATATCAGGGATCACAAAACAATTGCCCAATCAGTAAGATGGCATGGGGAAGCAAGGTGAGAAGGTTTTGGATGCTTTGTTCAAGAAGTTTTTAAAGGGCCTCAGAGACCAAAAGGCACAGAGAGACAAAGGAACAAAGAGACAGAGGGACGGTGGCAGTCTGGGCAACAGGTCCAGACTCCCGGTTTCCTCACTGCACACCATCCCAGCATCTGGATAATAATGTGAGTAGATTAGGAATGTTTTCAGCTAGTCGCATTAGGGATTATATTCTTTTAAAGTTCTGGCTGAAATGACCTAGGCTTATCTGTAAATTTGTAACTGCTAAATAATACTGAAGGAAGATGCTTTCATAAATGGGATTCTTTGCGTTATTGTGTTTGTCTGCTTAAGATAAAAAGCTTTTCTTATACAGATCTTCTTTGTCCATATTCTCTCTCTCCACATGCCTGCCGGTCATGCTCACAGACGGAATTCAGCATCTGAGTTCACAAATTCTTTCCCCAGCAGCTTCCTACTGAGCTACTTCATGAAGAGGAGTTAAAATCAGTAGGTGGTGGCACCTAGAAGATTTCCAAGAGCAATGGAGGGGGGTCCCATCCTACTTGAGGACAGGAGACAGTATTGACTAGGAGAATAACCACCCCCTTTCCCTCACACCAGGATATGAGTGTGAGAAAAGTCCTCTTCTCCAGTTGCTGGTGTTGAGAAGGAGACCTTATGTGATCTTGTGGCCAAAAAGCTGCTGATGGACCTCCTACATCCCCACAAATTTATCCAGGCCTCTGTTTTAAATTCCTTTAAGCCAGTGGCAAATGTGCTGGAGCATCCCACAAGGTTGCATGGGCTATGCACAAGACATACAGCTGCATGGGTCTGTTGGCTTCTGGGATGTGTTGTTCATTCTGTGTCTCAGATCCTGCATCTGTTAGCTTGATTTTGTGCCATTGGTTTTGCATCTCCAGAAGAAGGGTGGGAAGAACAAAGTGAGGTAGGGACTTGACTGTTGCCAATCTTGACTGTTGCCAACCCACTGAATGCCTGCTCTGCCTTTCAAAGAGGCAGGGAATTCCTCAATTCTTGCCCAAGTACTACCCAGCCTATTTTCATTTGCTTCCATGAGGATCAGAAAGATAATTTTTTTATGGACAACTGTGGTGTTGCTGCAGTTGTGATTGTCAACCAAAAAATCAAGAAAGGATCAGTCACCTCCTTGTTTTATCAGCTTTGGCTGGTACACCAGGTACAATCTTACCTGTCTAGAGACAACTTGGCTTCAGTAGCACCATATGCTACTGTCCAGTTAGGCTACTGCAATTTGTTGGATGTGGGCCTGCCCTTGGAAGTGGTCCAGAAACTGCAGGTGGTATAAAACATCACAGAAGGAGTACTGCTCAGGACTACTGAACATCCACTGTGCATTTATGAGAAGGACACCTGTCCATCTACCACTCAGCCTGTTTTCATTTCTAGCAATGAAGACTAGAAAGAACTCTTTTAAAATGGAAGGTGAGGTCAGGTTGCATTGGAATGAATTTAAGTTCCCTGCTCGCTCACAGTTGTGAATATTTTGTGGTTACCAAATCTTTCACATATTCCTTGTTGTTTATTTGTTAAGCAACAGGAGCTTGGCTACCCACCCCTCAAGAGTCCTATAGTATTGGTGTGGAGTTGGATTAGATAACCCTCAATATCCCTACCCACCTATGATTATGGGAATTCTGTGAATTCACTGAAAGAAAGGTAGAATATAAATTTAACATAAAAAGAAAGCAAGAAAGCACCTTGGAGGAGAAGCCGTCACTATATGGCTCAGACTTCAAGACTCCAGAATCAGAGGGCAAGTTTACACATTGGTGGACAGTAAAGAAAGGTGATAGGAAGAAAATCAACTATTTGAAATGTGGTATTGGAGAGGAGTTCTATAGATACCCTGGATTGATAAAAGAGACAAATGAATGGGTCCTAGTGGAAATCAAGCCTGAACTCTCCCTAGAAACCAAGATGACTAAACTGAGGCTATCATACTTTGACCATGTCACGGGAATACATGACTCACTAGAAAAGACAACAATGCTTGGGAAGGTGGCAGGCAGCAGGAAAAGAGAAAGACCACATTACAGATGGATGGACTCAATCAAGGGAGACACATATCTGGGTCTGCGAGACCTGACCAGGGGGATTGATGATAGGGTAACTTGGAGGTCTCTTGTCTATAGGGTCACCATAAGTCAAAGTTGACTTGATGGTAGTCAACAAGAAGAAGAAGACTGGGAACTGGATAGGGAGTGTATTGGTGAAAGAGATAGCATTTTAACGTGTTCCAACAAAAACAACAGAGTCCCATAGCAATCTAAAGACTAACAAGTTTTATTTAGCATAAGCTTTCCAGGCCATTTCATCAGATGCATGGAGTATAGCTTCACTTGCAGGTATTTATAACAGATCCTGGCTAAAGAAATGAGATGGAGTGGGAATTGAAAAGGTACCGGCAAACAGTTTTCATAACAGCAGTCATTTAACTCTGCTAGAGTGCTGAAAAGTCCCATCTAGCATTGACAAACAGTTTAACACCTGCACAGTGAAAAACATGTCTTTGTCACAACCAAATAGAATTAACTGCAGGGGCAGTAGGATAGAGACAAGAGGCTCAGAGGGGATGGAAATGAAGAAAATGCAAGACAGAAAATGGCTTAAAAAGAGGCAACAAAACAAATAAAAACTGACACCATTTCCATACGATGATGCTGTCCCACATCATCCTGTTGCAATCCTGGCAGCACCATTGCTGGGATGGGAGCGTGTCACCAATATTCCCCTCTGCACTCAGCCAGTTGGTTGCAGATGGAAGTGTGAGTGACACATGCCTTCTTTTGGCAGTGTGGATGGCCTCTTTCCTGTGCTGTGCTGGGGAAGGAAGCATGTGATTGCGCTTCTACCCCTTCTGCATGGCTGGTGGTGTCAGGAGTGTTGCAAGATTGCCAGCCCTTAATGGATTTTTTCCATTAATGGTATACCCCCCAATAGCGATGGGTGGCTCTGGCTGTGGGACCATGACATTCTTGTGCAAAAGCATGATTTGTGGACTGGTGCCAATGCGTCCCCATCATGGGACGGTGACGCCATGTGGAAATGTTCTGACTGATAATGTAGAAAAAAATCTTCCAATATGAGGTGACTAATTTATCCACTGCTATAAAAAGACTTTGTCCTTATTCAAGGCACAGGTGATCTCTTTGATGAATGCTTGTTCATCTGTTTGTGTTCTGGGGCCTTTTCACATCACACAATTGTAGAAGAGCAATTCTACTTCAACTTCCTACGGAATCCTGGGATTTGTAGTTTGGGGAGGGATATTTAGAATTCTCAGCCAGCTATGTCAATGCCTTTGACCAAACTACAAACCCCAGGATTCCATTCGGTGGAGCCATAGCAATGAAAGTGTAGGATGAAAGGACACCTGGAAGGCTGAAGTGTTTTCCAGTTCATTTTTAAATACAGTCCTCTCTCTCCATTTGCATGATTAATTTTTGCAGATTTGATTATTTTGCGGCCACCTCCACTGCTGGCCTATGCCAGTTTTAATAGGAACTTATTAAATTTCCATGAAAGCTTACGCCAAACAAAACCGGTTAGATTTTACAGTGCCACCAGTCATCTGGAGGGATAGGAGGCTGTAATGGACCAGAAGGCAATTTCCACCCTAACAAACTACCTGTGGCCTACACCAGTTTCTACCAGTACGATAGAAGAAACATTGTGCTATTTCTGGTTACTTTCCATCTTGGGATGAAGAAAGTGACGGGGGTTATTTTTGATGAGTGAGGGCAAATTGTGGCATTTATGTGTGATTTTGAGTGTTTTAGCATTGTTTTGGAAATAAAGTAATCTAAAAATGAAACACTCAGTGGACTCCAAGGCCATTTCCGCACTATACTGTAATAGTGCTATTATTCCACTTTCAACATCGAGTGGAATTCTGGGGTTTGTAGTTTAGTGGGGCCAAAGAGCTCTTTGGCTGAGAATTCTAAATGCTCCTCCCTAAACTGCAAACCCCAGAGTCCATAGGATGCTGAAAGTGGAATAATAGCATTATAACAATGTAGTATGGAAATGGCTCAAGAGGAGCAAAAATGGGATTGGAAGCTGCAAGCAGCAAACAGGGTGTAATTTCCTTCTCCCAACTAAAGTTACTCAGATTTGATGGCCAAATGTGGCTTGGTATGTTATTAGTTAATTAAACCTTGATCTGTTGCCATGGGAATTTAACAGACAACTGCTTCTTGACACAGAATTATGTTAAGAGTTTTCTGAACAGATGGGTCAGAGAAGGGTGGGGACCGGAGCTTTGAGACTCCCGAATCTTTCACTGGCTGAGGATTCTGGCGGCTGTTGTCAAAACTTTAAAACTGGGGGGAAGACCTGTCCACCTTTCAGCTAAGGATAAAAATATCCAGGTGTCTATATGAAGAGATGCTCTCAGCTGAGTGAGAGACTGATAGAGAGGAAGCAGAGCAATCGGTATTTGTGAACAAATTTGATATGGAAGCAATAGATAATGGATGTATAAGAAAAGCAAGAAATCTTAATCAGGAGATTTAGAAAAGGAATGTAGGAGATAGGGAAGGAGTTATGTATCTCTACCTCCCATTGTACATCTCTATTCCCAACTGTTTCCTTTTGAAGTTCCATATTGGGAAGCAAAAAAGGTAAGTGTGTCTGTGTGTGTGGTGTGTGTCAGACTGTCATAACATTATTGTCTGTTGGTTGTGGAGTAAGAAATGCTGGCTTTCAGTGTGACAGTTTCCAGAACCACCCCCTTAAGCATAGTCCAAAAGTTTAGGTAGCTCTGTTGATTGTCTACAGAATGGGGTAGGTCTTTTGTAAACTTATTGTGTTTTGATGGCCCATTCAAGACCAACCTACTTCCAAATTTCAACAAGGACAGCTCACAATAGTAAATTGTTACTGGGACAACCCATCCTTCCCTGCTACAGGGAGGAATGCAGCTGAGCTGAAAGGCAACAGGTACAGAGTGGCTAGTGGTGTAGTAACAGATCACAGCATCATCTTCGGTAATCAAAAAGCCCTGGTGCTTTGCTCTGTTTTACTTGTGTTCTACTGCGTTTGCTGTTCGAGATATGGCAGGTGGCAATATCCAAAGAACTACAGCTCTTAGTGATGATACCCCAATCTGTTTGCATCGTTGCAGATATTTACCATATTCCCTAGGACAGGTTTGGTGAATATATGACAACTCAGGCCAGCGCTTTAAATTTTTATTTGTTGGACTACAACTTCCAGAATCCCCTAGCTAGCATGAAGGATTCTGATAGATGTGGTCTTTAAAAGTAACATTTTTACCCCTCACATAAGCGTGAGGTTATTTGCTGCAACTGCTTCTCTGAAAGTTAAAAAAGGCAAGAAGAACTGATGAAAATGTACCCCATGTTGAATTAATGGAACTTATTAATGGAACTTATCCTTAATTTGGAAGTATCAAAAGAGCGAGTCATCAGATAACAGGGAGTTGAAAGGCATGGGCTTCCTGTACACTTCATGTTCAAAAAACATAGCTCTGTAAATTTTGCACCAAAATGGAAGTCATAAGAAAAGTGGGGCTACTGAAATAAAAGGAATATCATACCAGGATGTAGTTTGGAAGAAGCTTTCCAGTGGTCTCTAGGAGATTTGTTCACTTATGAATGGCTTACTTAACCTTACCTGATTGTTTCATTTCACATGTGCAGACTGTTAGTTTTGAATAAAAAAATTGCAGAAACATTTTCTTTGTGGAGTAGGTATTTATCCCTGTTCTTTCACTGTTAGTTCTACCTCTGGTTCCAAATGTTATGTTAAAGAAGTAAAGCCTAGGATCACATCTACAATCAGCCCTCCACACTTGTGCGTTTTTTATTTGTGAATTTGATTATTTGCAAGGTGTGTGTGTGCCTTTCCTCTGCACTTGGGCAAAGACAGAGAGAAGGCAAGATAGCGGATGGCGACAGATGGCGTGCGTGTGCATTCCCTTCCTTCTCTAACAAAGACATGGAGAAGGTAGGGAAGAGTGTGCGGGTGGGAGGCACAGGCACGTGTGTTCCCTCTCTTTGCTTGGGTAAATGATAGGAGGGATGGGGTGAGAACATGGGGAGGGAAAGTACCAGCATGCATTCCCTTGCTTGCTCACTCAGGCTGGTGGGGGAGAAAGCTAATGCACTTTTGTTAATGTCTTGAACCCTGAACTCTCATGAAAGTAGTGAGTCCAGGGTATTTCATTAACTCAGGTATAACTCAGCCACAGTTGAGACATCTAAAGAAAAGGGACAGGCAGTTACTAAGAGATTATGAGCCCAGCAAATGTAAGCATTCTAGATGTCAATAGTTTTCAGTTTCATTCTCAACAATGCTGGAAATTCGGGGACTGAAGGAACATTTCCCTTTTTTGAGAGGTGGAATTCTTATTTGGTGAGACATGCTCTTGTTTTGCCTCCTTCCTTCAGCTGCGTCCCCAGCCCTAAACAGCACACTATTGCGTGGCACGGAGCAGTGTCTGAGAACAGGTCAGCTACACAGGGCCCCACAGGAGTTGGAATCTGGTGGTTTTAGGGAAGTGAGTAGGCTACTGCCATTTGGCCCAGCGGAGCTGACATGTGATTCCATGTGCCATCCCACATCCTGCTCAGGCATCATTGGGCGAAACACTCTTTGCAGATTCTCATATCAGCACACTAGGTCTTGAGGTCAGGCTTTGGAGGAAAAACCATGTGGAGCTTTACTATTTCAGTTTTCTGCCTCTTAATTGGTGAGTGTTTCTTCAGAAGTTTTTTTTTGTGGGTTGGCACATGAATTTGGGGTCCCTGGTGCAGCCTTTATGTGCATCTCAGTAAGCGTTCCCTAGGGTTATAGAAGTTTTCTTCTTCTTGTTCCCACCTTGGTTGTTCTTTCTTGGCTCCGGTTCATGAGTTTACAGGAAGCTGATAATGATTTAATTAAAGAAGGCTATGTAGCTCCTTGGCTGAACACATTGCATAAAGGAGGTTTGTGGTTTCTTTCCAGCTAGAGCAGTGATTCCTAATCACACCCTTGTGGAAGTGTTGGACTGCAACTCCCCGCACTCCCAAACAAGTGGCAAATGTGGTGATGGGTGTTGTAGTCCAACAACCTCTACTGAAACCAAAGTTGAGATCCTCTGAATCAGAAGGTAACAGAATTTGAGAAGACCTCTGTCTGAAACCTTAGAGAGAAAGGGTCTGCTAGGCAAGAGTACTGGGCTAAAAGGACCCAAAATGTGATTTGATATAATAAAGCTGCTTCACAGATGTTGACTATGAAACTCTGTTGTTGAGTATCTTCAAGTTGTTCCTGACTTATGCCAACCCTAGGGTGAACCTACCATGGGGTTTTCTTGGCAAGAGAGTGTGACTAGCCCAAACTCACTCAGTAGGTTTCCATGGCTGAGTGGGGATTTGAACTCTGGTTTCCAGAGGTGTAGTCCAACTTTCAGACTACTACACCATGTTGGCTCTCATGAAACTACCTTACTGTGTAACATACAACATTGTTGATTGTTTTGCTTACTTTCTCTGCCAACTATGACTCAGTAAGAGCCTTAAGATCAAGGAAACGTGCTCTGCTTATCCTCTGTCCTAAGCAAAGCACCAACTGGAAATCATCTGCCATTGCCTTCATCGTCTGGCAGTGGTGAGATGCTCAGGACTGGCATTCTTTCACTTGCATGGAGAATTACTTGCACTGTCATCCTGATCAAGGATGTCTTTCTGTGTGACAGGGTATACTTGTCTGGGTCAGTCTCTCTAACATGATGGCCATCATACTGAGGTTGCTTCTGTCATATGCTCAGTGGCCTCTCAGTCTGATCTGGAAGGCAGGTTGACACTTTAGATCAGCATCACTGTGCATAGGCTCAGGTCCCTTTCCCCATAGGGAGGCCCTTTGCTGATCCCTAGAATTTCCTAGGCTCATTGCACCTGCTCCTTCCTATCACTGCCTGTTTAACTGCTCTCTCCAGGTAGGGGAGTAGTGAAAACTGCAAGGAGGAAGGGTCTTATCTTTTATGGGTCCAGGGAATGATAAGTAAGTTTGCACTGGATCCAGAGTGCGCAGGGTCAAAGCACTGGGATTATTTAATTAGCAGGGATGATGACATCATTTGCATCTCTCCTCAAGCCTGTCTGTTCCCTGTGACTTCTGTATAGCTGGAGTCCCCAGGGCATCTGTGGTTGAAACAGACGTGCCAAGCAACAGTAGAATATTGGGAGTGATCCCTGTTGTAATGCAGGATCGTTTGAGGGTGGAAGAAGTGGGATTGGGAAGAAGGCTTGGTGGTTGTGAGTGGTTGCTCCCATATCAGTTGAATGGTGAATTTGTTCCTGGTTTTAGTCCAAACTTTAAAAGAGCTATCCAAAGTGCTGAACCTATTGTGGGATGGGGATCAGAACCTTTGCTCTTTTAAAACTCAAAGCAAATTCACTGTCCTCCCGAGTAGAAGCCAAGTGAAGCTTGACCTTGAATGGGCAATTAAGACCCAATAACATTATGAAAGACCTGATCCTGGTGGAGAAGAAACACAAATGTCTGTTGTTTTTTAAATTGTTGTCTTTGGTGGCATGGCCTATGGTCACTGTTCAGATGAATGCCTTCATTCTGAAATTTCCCACTACAACACTGGGTAACAGTGACAGGGAGAAGATCTTTTCCATTTTGGCTCTCCTTCTGACGCTGTCATGAAAGGCAGCATTGACTTAAGCTTTCTGGCTTCCTAAGTGGGACCAGGCTGTATTGGTTATGGTAGCACCCTGGTCTGAACTGAATGTCCAGGTTCTGCAGAGCCCACTCAGTTTCCTTATGGAAATTTCAGCCACAGGAATGAACTCTTTTACATTTGCCTCTTCCCTGCGTGGTTGATTTTCTACTAAAATCACATTTTAGGCCAAACTGCCCCATCCTAGTACTCTCCAGAAATTTAGGCCCAAACCTCCCAACATTCTTCTTCATGGGCCATGCTGGCTGAGGCTGATGGGAACTGGAATCCAAACCATCTAGAGGGTACCAGGAGTTTTAAGTGTTTTAAACTACTTTCAGCTGGCTTTTTTTTTTTTTAGCTTTCTGAATGTGATTTTATCTTACTTATTTAAAATCTTGTAAGACTGTGTTTCAGACAACTTACCTCTTTCAAAACCTTTTAATGCTGCTTTCAAAACGCTTTACCAAACACTCACTCCCACAAGAATCTGTCCCCTCCCATAAAAACAAGAAGTAGAACAAAATTTGAAGACCAGCAGTCAGAGACTTACAAAAACTGCTTACAAAATTCATACAGACTAAATATGTATGGACAAACAGCATGGTGTAGTGGTTTGACCCTGGAGACCAGGGTTTGAATCCCCACTCAGCCAGGGAAACCCATTGGGTGACTTTGTGTGTGTCACACACTCACAGCCCCAGAAAACGCAAGGATAAGTTTGCCTTAGAGTCACCATAAGTGGGAAATGACTTGAAGGCAGAAACAAACAACAGTTCTAAAGCCTCCAAAAGGAGGAAGTTACTCTTTTGAACATTGAACTATCATAAGGCCAAATCGGAGCCAGACAGCTGTGATCCTCTGAGTGATTTTTTGGACTAGAACCCCCATAATCTTTTCACCACTGGCTATGTTAGCCTAGACAGAGAAGAGTTATAGTCTAAAAACACTTGGAGGGCCACAATGATCTGATGTTCAGCCCTTTAGTTGCTATGCTGGACCTCAGAATGGAACAACCTGTGGCCCCCTAGAAGAACTTATCGGACTGCAGTTCTCATCATCCCCAGCAGGCCTTGCCAATGGTGAATGATCCCAGGAACTGAAGTTTATTAACATTTGGAAGGCCACTGCTTTGCATCTTTCTTTTGCATGTGAAGTGTTCTAGACCAGTGCTTCCTAACTTGAGGTCTGTGGACAATGTCCTCACAGGGGATCCAAGAAGGCTTGAAGAAATGTTACGAGCTTTCACAGTTAAAGTGGAAAGAAAGATAGACTGATGGACAGACAGATGGACAGTCCTACATTGATCTCAGAGAACAGTAGTCTTTTGCTGGTGATAGGCAACATTTATACAAAGTTTCATCACAATATTTCAAACCACTGAAAAGTAATGAAAATATCTGCTTGATAGAAAAAATGTACTCAGTATTTGCTATTTCTACGTGTGGTGAGAACATGCACAAACACTGGGTGGCTGAGAAAAAGCATGTGACATTCTTGCTACAGCACATACAGCCAGAAGCTGCATTTGTATCTGCACCAAACTTTATTGTTGTCCACTAAAGTCCACAATTTTTTTTGAAAAAAAATTGTAACAGGAGTGAGTGTATTTACTTATTTCTTTCTCCCTTCTCTCCAAATCTGAACACCCTTGATGAGCGACTTTAAATGTGTGATGCACTTTAGGGTTTTAAATCTTGAGTTAAGTATCCGTGGTCAGTGGCAACAAAAGATATTTAAAAGGGGCCCACGGTAAAGAAAAAGTTAAAAACTGCTGTTCTAGACAGCCAGGAAAAGGATTAAATAAAATAAATAAAATCTAATGTGGTTGGTTGGCACTGATCTGTTTAAAGGTAAAACCACCTGTGTTGGTGGGATGCTTTTCTCAAAGCTGTTCTCAAAGTAGTTTCTTTTTCAAAGCAGAAGGCTTTGTCAAAGCTGTTTTCTTCTCCCTAGTATTAAGGGGTTTGCCCCCATGTCAGAGGAACTGAAACTAATGGCTGCACAGTGTGTGTCCGGTGAGAGGAAGGGGGTGGAGGGCAAGATGGTGTTGCAAGAGGAAACAGCAGCTGATAGGAAAGTGTTCTGCTCTCCAACCACAGAGGACCTCCACTTTGTCCCCGCTGCCGTCTTGGTTTGCTTTATTTCAATTTTTTTTTATGTTGCTGCTCAAGGCAAATGCCTTTCCGTGGGGCTCCCATCTAAACCAGAATGCATAATAAATATTACATCAAGTATCAATAAAACCACCTTATAAAACTGAAAGCATGAAAGCATTATGGCATTTTAAAAAGAGGAACATTATGGAGCACCACATAGTAAAATGTAGTTTGAAACAGTGTAAGTTTGCAAGGTCCAGCTTTAAAAAAACTAAAAAGCCAATGGAGACGGGGCTGTGCCTGAGGTAGGAGCTGAACTTGCATTTGGCACGTGATAGCTAACGCACTTAATGGTAACGAGTTCCTCTTTTTGGGTAAGAGAGAGTGCAGGAGACTAGCTATGTGGTGTGCCTTCAAGCTATTTCTGACCTCGGTGACCCTAAGGTGAAACTATCATGGGGTTTTCTAGGGCTGAGAGTGTGTGCCCAAGGTCACCCAGGTCATGGCGGAGTGGGGACTCGAACCCAGGTCTCCAGTGCTCAAACCACTACACCACACTTGTTCACAGTAGCTATAGGGGAGGCAAAATGAGGACATTGCCCCTGCAAATAAGATTTCTGCTCCCCCAATGAAATTTCCCCCAGTCCCTCAAATTTCTAGCATTGCAGTAACTTAAAACTTTGCTCAAGCATTTAGAAATAGAGTTTTGGGTTCCAAAGTATTGGGACAGGGCAAGTGACCAAGGGAATGCTAAACACAGCAGATATAAGTGTTCTAAGTGTGAATTATTTTCAATATCTCACTCTCTGTGATGCTAGAAATGTGTTCAATGAAGGAAAATCTCCTACAGGATCAGAATTCTTATTTGGAGGGGAAAACTCTTACTTCTCCCCATCCCCTGCATAGCTATACCACTGCTTCTTGTTTGTTGCTGTTGTTGTTGCTGTTGTGTACCTTCAAGTGCTTTCCAACTTATGACAACCTTAAGGCAACCCTAAGTCAGAAATGATTTGAAGGTGCACAACCACAACAGCAAGCAGTAGTGTAACTGTGATGACCTTAAGGTGACCCTAGAGAGAGCCAGCTTGAGTGTTGGACCACAACCCTGGAGACCAGAGGTTGAATTTTTGGGAAAATTCCAGCCTTCTCTCTCCACTCTTCTTGTTCTAGGGCAAATGGGGCTTAGCTAGCAAAGAGTTTCTTTTTCCATAGCACATCAAAGTCCTCTGCTTTCTCACCTAAGGTCTCAGCTCTTGCTCTTTGTCTTATTTAAATGCATGGCTATGGTATCCGGGTGAGCAGACCATGTGACCCAGGACAGCCCCTGGGGCCATTGGCCTTACATAAAAGACCACACTTGTTAGATCTCTCTCTCTCTCTCTTTGCCATTTTGCTTCTACCTCCTTCTCTCTGACCATGCTTCGCCTCTCCACCAAGAAGATGTGAGTTAAGAATGAAGCTACGATCTTACCTAATCTTTTTGTTAGCTGGTTAGGATCTAGACTTTCATATGTATATGCATTTTACAATTACATATACATATGTAATTGTAAAATTCATTAGTAAGCCTTTCATAAGTTTGTAACTGTCTTGTTTTGCTTTCTGAGTCAGTCTCAGTTCAGGGAAGCCACACAGAGATTGGGACATGCTTTTTCTGCTACTCTGCTAAAAGAAGGCTGATTTTCTAACTGTTTTAGCATGCATAGAATTTCCCCAAAGGACTAACACCCTGGGAAATTCTAACTCCTAACATGATTTCCCACTTAGCCATGGAAACCCACTGGGTGACCTTGGGTACATTACACTCTCTCAGCCCCAGAAATCCCTGTGAGAGGTTATCTTAGGGTTGCCATAAGTTGGAAACGACTTCAAGGCACACAACAACGAGGCAATCTTATCATGGGTTTTTCTTGGCAAGACTTGTTTAGAGGGGGTGTGCGTTTGCCTTCCTTTGAAGCCGAGAAAGTGTGACTTGATGACGGTCACCCAGTGGGTTTCCATGGTTAAGCAGGGATTCAGACACTGGTCACCAGAGTTGTATCCAGCACTCAAACTACTACACAACACTGCTGCTACCCACCTTAAAAATGGTTCTGGACTCCGTACCAGCCCTGCATCTCTTCTCTGCTTCCGACAAAGCAGGTGTGAACAAACTGTGGAAGCTTCAGTTATTGTGTGTGGGGGACAGGTTTGAGTAAAATGCATTTAGTGCCCCCCCAATCCAGTTCAGGCATCCAAAGAAAAGAATGCTGCCAGAGGAATGCCGATACAGCAAATGGAAGAATTTCTAGGTGTGAATAATTTTCAGTGTCCTGCCCTCTTTAATGCTAGAAAGTTGAAGAGTGAGGGAAGATTCATGGGGAGGCATTAGAATGGGGAGCAATGACCTCATTTTGCCCCCTCTCCATGGCTATACCCCTGAGAGAATGTAATGAAGTTACATTTTGCAAAGCAATGTAAGGAGTGGACTGAAGTCACTCTACTGGAAATGAATTACATTTTCTATTTACTTCTACATCTTGCATTCAGGGATGTAGCTTAGCATCTGGGGGCACAGAAGCAAACTGCAGCAATCGTGGTGGTCCTTTTTTGCTCCCCGGCCCTCTTTTGGGGGCTGCAGAAGGGAAGTGTGTGACCTGCCAGAAACCCTCAAGGGATGTGAGGGACTCAGCTGCTGTTGGTGGCACTGATACTGGAGCATAGAGAGTGAGAACAGTATCCACTTGAATATATTACTTTAATTGAAAATAGAGATGGAAAAATACTCATATTTATTAGTTCCCAGGTTGAAAAATAGGGTTTCCATCAGTTAGGAAACCCTATTGCTTTAACTGAAAATAGAGGTGGAAAACTATTCCTAATTCCTAATTCCCAAGTTGAAAAATAGGGTTCCCAACAGTTAGGAAACCCTATTGGGAAGAATAATAGACCAGTGAGAATTGTGTAGTTTTCTCCTGGAATTTGAATATTCTGAAGTGTTGCAGGGAAGAGAAAAACATGTGTTCTTTTAGTGCAAAACCCTGTTTTCTTTGCAGAAAATGGATATTGCATGCAGAAAACCCTGCTCAGGAAACCAGTGGTTTTTTTTTCCAGGAAAAATCATGCGTTTTTCTCTGCAAAAAAATTCCTGTGCAACACTATCTCTTGCCTAGGAAACCTGTTGTCCGTGTAGAAAACAGGCTTTTTGTGCAAAAAGCCCATGTGCTTTTTTCTCTGTGGAATAATTCCTCTGTAACATTTCAGGATGTTTGAATACAGAACGAATATTCATTTTCTCCCACAGTGGGGAGAAAAGTGCCATAGTTGCTTGTCCTCACGTTAGAAGGACGAAATAGCTGAGGATTTACATCTCTGACTGGGAATTACATTGCAGAGAACTGTGAATCTAAAAGATAATTGCATTCTGATCTGCACGTTAGCCGGGACGGTGCTGATCAGATCATTTGCAATCCTGCCCCCATTTGAGAGCGCGCCTAGCCAGAGAAGCACCCATGCATAGCTTTTGAGAACACCTTCTGCGTTTAATGCAGAGGGTAGGCAAAGAGAAGGAGGAGAACTGGGCCTTTGACTGGGACTTTTACTGCAATTTTATCTGTCTGGAATAACAGGATTCTTCTCTTTCCTTCCTTTCTTACAGTAAGAACAGCCGCCAAGGAAACAGGTGAGGAATTTTGGACAATCAGCATGAAATCTAAAATGATAGTTTTTTTTTTAAATGAATGTTATATGACATGGACATGACTATATCTACTTACAAACACACATATAAATAACAGCAGCATTTATTTCTCAATTTCCATTTCACATCCACCCCATTGCAAATGTGTCGAGTGACATTCAAAGCACTGTAAAATTTGCATTTAAAGCAGCGTTTTTGAATTGGGAACACTCTTAGCTCTTGTTATTTCCAATTTATTGAAAACATTTTAAAAGGGGTTTTACTTACAACTGTGCCTTTCCCATTCACACAGTTTCACAATACAAGTCTTCTAACAGTACAGCTATATCTCAGTTAATGAAGTCAACCTATTCCAGGGCTTTGCTTTTTTAACAGAAGATTGGATAACAGAGATCGAAATTATATGGAAAGAACAAGGATAGCTTTCTGTATTACCAGAAAAAAAAAATCAATATGTTTCAGCAAACTTTTTCTCTAAAACTAACAACGTGCAAATGTGAAATGAAACATCCAGGTCGGGAAGCCTTGCATAAGGAAAGAACCATTTTAAATCTTCCAGTGATCTCCTGAAATCTTCTTCCAAAATGTACCCAGCGATGATTTTATTTTTCTTTCACCAATTTCCACTTTTCTTATGATTTCCATTTCAGTGGCCAAACTTGCAGGACTATGCTTTTTAAACATGATGAAAGTAGCTAGTGAGGCAGACTTACTTGCTTTCTCTCTTTCTCTGTTTTGTTGTTCACACATGCTTTGTAAGAGATTCTAGAGGCAGCTGCTCTATACCCTGCCTCTTGTAGGCGGGCACACATAGCTACAAGAGATTTGCTAGAGTAGAATCCCACTCTTTCCCAAGTCAGGTTTTTTTTTTGCATCGTTTACTACTGAGATGCTGCTGCAACCCAGCACCAAAAATTTGTGTTTCTTCTGCCCATCTTCACTATCTTCCCAATGTTGATGCTGCTAATAAACTTCCAGCTAACCAGAGCATGAGAAGGGGTGGGGCAGATATAAAAACACTTTGTAAAATGGAGCTTATTTATTGGGGACTTTGTTAACTGAGGTATGCCTCTACAATTCCATTTCCCGTGGCTTCTTCCTCTCCTTTGAGTTGCTTAGATGTTAAATTCTGGGCCTTACATTCTGAACCATTCACTGGTATCATTTCTACTGGTTTATTTCTTATGGTGTTATCTCACCAGAAGACTAAATAAATCAATCTTGTGGTTAGTGTTTAAATTTTGGAGTGAAATTTGGAAGAGGCAGGTTCAAAGATCTACTGTTTACTGTCACATTCTTCCAGCTTAACTTAGGCCATTTCCGCACTAGATTGTTATAGCGCTATTATTCCACTTGCAGCATCCTATGGAATCCTGGGGTTTGCAGTTTCGGCTGAAACTGCAAACCCCGGGATTCATAGGATGCTGCAAGTGGAATAATAGCACTATAACAGTCTAGTGCGGAAATGGCCTTACTCAGAAGATAATTGTGAGGCAAAGGCAGCGACAAGGAGAGCTACGCTGTGCTACTTGTTTGAGGAATCGTGGGACGCAAGTGTCACAAATAAATAATATTTTAAAGAAAAAGGGATAGAGAAATAAAAATAAAAAGGGAAGCAAATGGGGAATTTGAAAAGAGAAGAACAAAAGGGAGGAAGAGAAAATAAATCAGAGCGCGTAAAATTTTAATGGCGCCGACAGAGGGAACGCTACAAACAGGAGAAAGATGTGCTCCTCTCTTCAACCCATGTGGAGCTGTAAAAAGTTTTACTAGACGTTTCATCTCATTTTACATTTCAGCAAATATCCCAGCTCTATTTATTATGTTCCGCACAGAGCAAGGCTCGCTGGGTTTTACTAGGTACCAGCTCTGTTTCAGATACTGTAACCTGCCCGTAAACATTAGGCAACCTTGTAAATAACCGAGAGGGAAAAATTTATTGGAAAAGTTGCTCATCCCCAGCTCTTGCTTCCAGGGACAAGCCGACGATACCGTACCCTCCACCTGCCCTGATTTGGCCCTGTTGTCCCATTCCCCCCCGCTGTTTTTAAAATGTCCTGGTGTCAATCTCTTTCTCCCACTTCCCCCTTTGTCCGCACTTACTTCCACTGCTGCAGATCGAGTTCAAAGTGCAAAAGCAGGTTCCACTCAATTAACTCAGCAAAGGAAAGAGGGGACAGTGGCCATTTCCGCACTAGGCTGTTATAGCGCGATGGTTCCACTTTCAACATCCTCTGGAATCCTGGGGTTTGCAGTTTCGGGAGGGGCCGGCTGGCCCCTCCCGAAACTGCAAACCCCAGGATTCCAGAGGATGTTGAAAGTGGAACCATCGTGCTATAACAGCCTAGTGCGGAAATGGTCAGTGTTTTGCCCTTCCCAGTTAGCTCGGGCAAAATCAAACTACTGCTGCTTTTGTAGCTTGTTAGTTCTTCCTTATTTTTGCCATCTTGATCACTTTCTGATATTGCTTGGCCTTATACACCCCAGGAGAGCCAGTGTGGTGGTGTGGCTCGAGGGTTGGATTACCACCTTAAAGACCAGGGTTCGATTCCTTGCTGGGCCATGGGGTGACCTTGGCCATGTCACACACTCTCAGCCCCAGAAAATCCTGTGATAGGACCACCTTGGGGCTGCCATTAGTTGGAAACATACAACATACAAGGCATACGACAGCAATATGTCTCGGCTTTCACTTGCACAATGTGGAAGGATATGCAATACACACCCATATCACAATACACACATTTTGCCCAGAGGACAGAAGGGGGACTGTAACTTGGCAAGCCTGCGCGGACAAATATATTTATAAAAGTAAACATTTTTTTTTAAAAAAATGGGAACTGGGGAGCTGCTTGAAGAACCTGTCTGGTTCCTGTAACAGTTCCCATAATGTACAGCTTCTTTTGGCTTGAAAAATTATGGAAAACTATGCTTTATATTGTCTATAATACAATTTTTAATCTAGGTTTAAGCAAGATATTTCTATTTTTTTAAAAAAAATTCCATGATTGTTTGTACAGAGCCCTTCTGAAGAAGGATATTCATCTGAAGCATATTGAGTCTTCAATAAAACTTGCTTCCCAGCATCTGGAGCTTTCTTTGATTCTTTTTTCCCCTTCTTTTGATGTTGGTTCTGTTTCTTATTTTTTTTCCTTTGCTGTGGCAACAGCAGAATTTTTCTGCTGGTTGTCTGGCTGCCATTTACAACCCTCTCTCATGTCCCAGATATCAGAGCGTTGTTTACAGCACTGGGCAGAAAAATAGTGGCCACCAGCAAAATTGAATAGAATAGAATAAAAGGATATTTGAGAACACGTCCCTGAACTTCAGGCTTGGGGACTGGGAGGGGAACATTTTCAGAGAATTTTACAGGAATCAAAGTCTTCTTGTTAGACATTTCGTCTGAGAAATTTGCTTTCAATTTGAGTTGTCTAGCAGGCCCTTTTACACTACAGTTATAGCATTATGGTTCTGCTTTAATCACCATGGTAGTTTGGTGACACACCAGATCTCTTTGGCCAAGAATTCTAAATATTCTTTCTAAATATTCTAAATTCTAAAAATTCTAAATATTCTTTAAACTTCAAATCTCAGAATTCTATAGGATGGAACCATAGCAGTTAAAGGGATTAACTACCATAATTGTACAGGCATACTTCACTTAACAAAGCCTCGGATAAAGAAGCTCTTTCAAACAAAGTGTTTTTATGCCCTCAGCCTCCTTTTCTTCCTTGTGCTCTGTATAGCTAGCCGGAAGGTGTTTTAACAGCATCAGCATTGGGAAGATGGTGAAGGAGGGCTGGAAAGATTAGGACGCTATCACGCTACTTTGCTATAGAACTATATTCCACTTTAACTGCCATGACATCATCTATGCAATCCTGGGATTTGCAGTTTAGGGAGGGGCATTGAGAATTCTCAGCCAGAGAGATCTTTGGCTTCAGTAAACTGTAAATGCCAGAATGCCATGGGATATTGTTAAAACGGAATATAGTACTATAACATTGTAGTGTGATGAGGATCACAGATTTTCAGTGATGGATTTCAGCAGCAGGTCTGCAGCAAACAAACGAACAAATAAATAAATAAATAAATAAAAAGGCTTGAGCTGGAAAAGAAGGGATTCTGCTCTGACCTACTGTAGTAGTGTGTGCATGTCCACAACAGACAAAGCAAACAGCAGCTGCTTTCAGGATCCCTTACAGAGAGGTACGAACAGTAAAATGGGCAGAAAAAGGGAAAGCAGATTAGCATGCCTGTCCAGCTCCTTCCGGTGTGTAGAAGAAGCATAGATCTATACATTTGATCAAAATGAAAATCATAAGAAAAGTGGCAGCTGGGGAAAAAAAAATCATCCAGGAAGAATAATTCCTTTCCAGTAGTTTCCTGAAGGTTCAAAATATTTTTATTTACACAAGGCTCATCTGACCTGGTTGCTTCATTTCACCTGTGCATATTTGCTAGTTTTGGATAAAAAGTTTGACAAAATATATTGATCTCCTCCTCCTCGTGGGTTAGGAACTTATCCCTTTTATTTCCCTGTTATGTCCGCCTCTGGTATCAAATTTTCTGCTACAGAAGTAATGCCTATGAAGACGTCTATTTTGCTAAGTGCCACAGATTTAAAAGTCCCCTGAAGGGAGGATCTGGCATCATACGGTGAAACAGTACCCTCTACTGGTACTCTGGACGCATTGCATGCCACCCTGGCTCAGTCTGGGTACCAGGGAAACGGGGGACACTCAGGGCTGTCCTTGTCTTTCTCACACAGGCCATTATGGAAACTGTTACTACATCACCACAGACATCATTGCTGGAATTGTAGCTGGAGATATTCTCCTCACTGCACTCCTCCTCATCCCGGTCTATTACTGCACCCGTCCAAAGGTCACAAAGCAGAGAAACAGAAGTAAGTGAAGCATACTTGAGTAACTGGTAAGAAGTCTTGGGATCCTTCCCAGATACCTGTGTGTACAGGCCAGCCCTATTGTTAGGCAGAGTGAGGCAGCCACCTCAGCGGGCAGATCCTGGAAGACAGAGTGGCAAACAAGATGTGTGTCCTGGCCTGTGACTTGTAAACTAGACTACTGCCCTTAGTTATAGTAGAGGATGATTTTGTCCCATCAGCACTGTTTAAATGAGTTTCAGTTGCCGGATGTGTCAGTTTCCATATCTGGAATGGAAGGGGTGTGTGTCCCATCTTGCCCTTCTCCTCCATTTGCAAAAGAGCTTAAGTTGGCCCAGTGTGCGACATGGAGAGGCAGGTAGTGAGACGTAAGGACAACACCATATGCACTGTTTTTCTACTGATGGGTTTTGACATTGAATTAGGTACGAATAACTGTTATTTATTGATATGCCTCTTTTCTTCCAAAGAACAATGTAAACACCCTCTCCAATTTTATCCTCCCAATAACAACACTGTGAGGCAGATTGGGCTGAAATAAAGGTTAGCCACTGACTGTAAATTTGGCAGATTGGATCTGAGATGACTTTAATCCTGAACAAACTTTGCAGCAGGATGAGGTACCATAAAGGTCCACTGATATGAAGGTTCCCATCCTCTCTTCTAAACCTCAACTCTTAGCCACAGCTGTCCCCACCTGACATAGCCACTACCTCACCAGTAGAAGGCAGAGTGGGTAGGGATGCATAGTATAATTTAGCTCTTTTGTTGTTGTTTTGTTGTTGTTGTGTGCCTTCAAGTTGTTTCTAACTTATGGTGACCCTGAAGCATACCTGACAGCCAGGGTGATATAGTGGCTTGAGAACTGGACTACAATCCTGGAGAATCATAGAATCATAGAAATGTAGAGTTGGAAGAGACCACAAGGGCCATCCAGTCCAACCCCATTCTGCCATGCAGGAAAACCCTTAAAGCACTCCCGGCAAGTGGCCATCCAGCCTCCGCTTAAAAACCTCCAACGAAGGAGACTCCACCACACTCTGTGGCAGCACATTCCACTGCCGGACAGCCCTTACCGTCAGGAAATTCCTCCTGAGGTTCAGGCGGAATCTCCCCTCCTGCAGCTTGCATCCATTGCTCCTTGTCCTGGTCTCAAGAGCAGGAGAAAACAAGCCCACTCCCTTCCTCGACATGACATCCCTTCAAATATTTAAACATGGCTATCATGTCCCCTCTCAACCTTCTCTTCTGCAGACTAAACATACCCAGCTCTCTAAGTCTGTCCTCATAGAGCATGGCTTCCAGGCCCCTCACCATTTTGATTGCCCTCCTCTGGACCTGCTCCAGCTTATCCATATCCTTCTTGAATTGGGGTGCCCAGAACTGGACACAGTATTCAAGATGAGGTCTAACCAATGCAGAATAGAGTGGTACCAATACCTCCCTCGATCTACACACCATACTCCTATTGATGCAACCAAGAATTGCGTTGGCCTTCTTGGCTGCCGCATCACACTGCTGACTCATGTTCAGCTTGTGGTCTATGAAGACTCCTAGATCCCTTTCACACGTACTGTTAGCCAGCCACGTGTCCCCCATCCTATATTTCTGCATACCATTTTTTCTGCCTAAGTGTAGGACCTTACATTTCTCTCTGTTGAAGTTCATTTTGTTAGCCTTGGCCCAGCTCTCCAATCTGTCCAGGTCCTTTTTGAATTTTGATCCTGTCATCAGGCATATTAGCAACCCCTCCCAATTTGGTGTCATCTGCAAATTTGATCAGCGTGCTCTCTGTTCCTTCATCCAATCAAACCACAGTTTGATTCCCTACTCAGCTGTGGAAACTGTTTAGGTGACCGTGGGTGTGTTATGTACTCTCAGCCCCAGGAAATGCTGTGATAGGTTCACCTATGGGCCACCATAAGTTACAAACAACTTAAAGGCATATAATCTCAAGGTGACTCTATCACAGAGTTTTCTGCGGCTGAGAGTGTGTGACACACCCAAGGTTACCCAGTGGGTTTTCTTGAGTTCAGTGAAATTCTGAGTCTGGATTTTGAATCTGATTCAGAAATTCCTGTCCTATGTGAAAGAGACTGCTCTTATTTTTGCAAACATTTAAGTGACCTGTTAATAATAATGGAGCAGAAGGACATTCCTCTTGCTAGTTTTTATGTCATTATTATTAGATAGTTTACATGTTGCAGATATGAAACTCTGGCCATTATATAGTACTGTGACTGAAGGGGTTAAATTAACAGTGCCAGGGCTTTGACAAATTCTCTTTTTGGACTACTGTTTCCAAACTCCTGCCAGCTAGTGGCTTTACTGGCTGAGAGATCCTGAGAGTGGAACTCTAAAAAAGGGGGAAGTTTTTCGAACTCAGCAACAGCCCCACTGATCAATAGCTGTGAAGTAACAACCTTCCAACACTAATGTCCATGCCTAATATTTCTTTTTTTTCTGCAGGTGTAGCAAGGGATTACATCAACATGATTGGGAAATATAAATGACATCACTTCCCATGTGACTCTGACCTCCGATGTATATTTACATTCACTGACGTGACCAGAAGAAGCGGTTTCTATAGTACAGAAAAATTTGGGAAACTAGGCTGGTGGTGACTTTTCCTTGTGGTGGGCACCATATTTTCTAAAGAGGTTTCTGCATGGGAAAAGCATTTACAGGAATGAGTGGTAGTATTTTCATTGTTTTCACAAGGTGGAAACCAGTTGCACTGATTTTCCTCAGTGCCATTTTCCCCAAATTCATATTTTGCAACCTTGGCTCATACTCCATAGGCTTGTAACATAGGACAGAGGAAAAGGACGGACTGCTTGTCCTAAGCAACTGCCTGCAACTCTCTTTTCAGTCCCTGGCCATTGCCCGTGCTCCTACTGGAATGGTGGGAATTTTAATCTGACACCATCAGGAGACCAACACTCTTTTGAAACAGCTGTTCTACCCCCCCACAATTTTCTGGAACAGAATTGGAAAACTATGGCCATTTCCGCACTACACTGCTATAGTGCTATTATTCCACTTTCAACATTCCATGGAATCCTGGGACTTGAAGTTTAGGGAGGGGCATTTAGAATTTTCAGCTAGAGAGTTCTTTGGCCTCAGTAAACTACAAATCCCAGAATCCCCCAGGATGTTGAAAGTGGAATACTAGCACTATAACAGTGTAGTGTGGAAATGGGAGCCCTGGTGGCACAGCAGTTAAATGCTGGTACTTCAGTCACAAGGTTGTGAGTTCAGTCCTGCCAGGCTCCTTCCATCCTTCTGCAGGTCGGTGAAATGAGTACCCAGCTTGTTGGAGGCGATGAGCTAACACATTGTAAACCGCTTAGAGAGCACTTAGCTGAAAAGTGGTATAGAAATACCCATGCTATTGCTATTGCTAAATGGTCTTTGTCTCTGGGAAGGCATAAAACATGCCTTACAGTGATTTAGGGAGTAAAAGATTTGCTTTGTCTGAATTTTTCAAGCCACAATATATCTATTGCTTCAAAGTGCCATAAGGGCCATAAATACCCTGAAGGCACCAGATCTCATCTGATGTTGGAAGCTAAGTGGAGTCAGGACTGGTTGGTGCCTGAATGGGAGACCACCAAAGACTACCAGGTGCTGTCAGCTATATTTGGAGGACGGCAAGGGCAAACCACTTCTGAGTATTTGTTGCTTGAGAAAATACTATGAAATGCCATAAGTTGACAGGAGCCTTGAAGGCAGAAGACAGTTTCTTTTTGCTGACATGCAGCTTTGTTGTTGTGTGCCTTCAAGTCATTTCTGGCTTATGGGGACCCTGAGGTGAACCTATCATGGGGTTTTCTGGGGCTGAGAGTGTGTGACATACCCCAGGTTTACTCACCGGGTTTCCATGGCCCAGCGGGGAATCGAATCTTAGGCCATTTCTGCATGGGGTGAGGGAATTGCCCCGTGACGCTACTTACCAGACTTCTTGGCTCCTTGGTCCGGTCTGCGCTGCTCCGGAGCAGCGCGTGCTCATCGTTCTGCACTGCTCTGGGGATGAAAATGGCGGCTTCCAGTTGGTCAAGGGTCTCAACCAACTGCTGAAGCTCGCCAGCCTAAAGCCCGCCCCTGGCAGATGCGAGCCTGCAAATCTGTACCGGAGAGCGGGGACGGAATGGCGCACCCCATGCTTTTGAAAGACCTGTTTTAAGAAGTCTTTCAAAAGCACGCTTCATGACCACTTGGGGTCATTCTGGAGCGGGCTGAGGTGTAGATCTACGTTAAGTAGGTCCGACCCAGTCCGCTCTCAGGTGCAGACGTCGTCCCCAGAGGACGCTCTGTACCGTTTCTATTAGCCCGTGCGAAAATGGCCCTAGTCTCCAGGGCCATAGTCCACTACTAAAACCATTACAGGTTGGCTTTTGAACATGTAGCTGCTGCTCTGGTATAGTCATTGTGGTACAGCAGAGCTGGGCCTGGTATGCCCATGAGCCACACTTTCCGCCCTACTTCCTTTTACAACCTCCTGCCACTTCTTTAAAATCCTTTGTTGCTGTGGTCCACCAAGACTTAACTCAAGGAGGCTTCTGGCTGTGTGAGTGGTAGCAAGAAATGTCACATGCTTTCTCTCAGCATCCTTCACTTGCATGTTCTAATCACACACAGAAGTAGCAAGTGCTGAGCATATTGTTTTGCTATCAGTTTCATAATTTTTGAACAGTGTGAAATATTGTAATGATGCTTTGTGCAAAGGATGTCTCTCACCGGCAAAAGACTCCTGCTCTTTGAGATCAATGTATGATCTGTCTGTCTGTCCCATTTGATTTCTTTCTTCCTTTTTTCCCTTTGTTCATTCACTTTCTTTCTTTCTTTCTTTCTTTCTTTCTTTCTTTCTTTCTTTCTTTCTTTCTTTCTTTTTTAACTGTAAAAGCTCATAACATTCCTTCAAGCCTTCATAGACCCCCTATGATGACATCACGCCCCCTGGGGTTCTGCAGACCCCCCAGGTAAAGGACCATTGGTCTACTGCCTTTCACTGCCAGACAATTCTTACCATGAGGAAGTTCTTCCTAGTGTTTACCTGGAAGCTTCTTTCTTTTAATTCCCAGCATCTCTTCCAAAGGAAAGGTAATAGTTCAGTTTCAAAGCATAGGCTTTATTTATTTTCCATTTTCAATCTTCAGCATTGATAGCTGGGGAAGACACAACGTAGCCCCTCTCAGCCATTTTGGAAGCTCCCACTAGTTAAGCAGTTTGGTTGTATGTTGTGGAGTCACTTATTGCACTCCATTAGCAATACGCTGTATCTGCAAACAGAAGTCTGTACATGTGTTGTTATACTGTAGTTCAAGGGTTCTCTCATAAAACTCTGAAACGAAAGCCGTTTCCACACTACACTGTTATAATGCTGTTATTCCACTTTCAACATCCTATGGTATTCTGAGGTTTGCAGTTTAGAGAGGGGCATTTAGAATTCTCAGTTAGAGAGCTCTTCGGTCTTAGTAAACGACAAACCCCAAAATTCCACAGGATGTTAAAAGTGGAATAATAGCACTGTAACAGTATAGTGTGAAAATAGGCAAAGAGAGAAACAGTGGAACTCTGTGAAGACCTGGTTGGGGTGTGTGTGTGTGTGTGTGTGTGTGTGTGTATGTTTTGCATTCAAGTCACCTGTTGGCTTATGGCAAATGCTTATGGAATACTTAGAGGTGGCTTTGCAAGTTCCTTCTTCTGAAATATAGCTGATAGCATCTGATATTCATTGTTACTTGTCCATCCAAGTACTCACCAGGGCTGACCCTGCTTACCTTCCAAGTCCAGACTAGGTCTGGTGCTTCTAGGGTATTTAGGCCCCTTACCTGGTCAAAGGCAATCGATTAATATATCCATTATATAGGTGGTAATCACTGAGGTCAAGAGAGGAGTAATGGGTCCAAGGCTATCCATGGTAGAGATTTTATTTAAAACTGTCAGCTTTACCTATTATTAAATAATATGGAACCAGAAACCATCGCTGATCTATTACAAATCACCTGGAGACCTAACAATGAATTCTGCTCTACCTTCTACCCATTTCTGCTGCACATCATCCAGCCCTGTGTTAATGCTAAATTAACATCAAATATCATGTTTGCATATGCAATAGCAATATTGGCACCAGTAACAGAAGTACTAGTAGTATGACTGCTGGTACTTTGATCCGGCTTGGTGTCACTTTCTATATTTACTGCTGATTTGTGGGTTCATTGTTGACTGTTGAAGTGCCAATCAGAGTCCCCAAAATGGAGGCTGCTGTGTTGGTCCATACCAACAAACCAGTTCTATCAGTTTGCATTTTCACCAGGAGAATGTCTTTTGTTAAGCTAATAGCTCTTAACTGCCTATTCAAAATAAAGCCTTCTCAAAATACTTTGGATAGTAACAGAGATAGTTCATAAAAGTGTATTATTGCTTTCCGTCCAGCTGTTGTGAGCCTTTCACTTAAATTTATAGGGAAGTCTGGGGTGGTGGTGGTGATATTATTCTTGATAATCATTACGTTTTGGCACTTTCACCCTGTGACCCCTTGCTTTACTATGCTACAGACTTCCTCCATTTATCTGACAGGTTAGGGACTGGAGCACTGTTCGAAAATGGAATTGGTTGTAAAGCAGATCTTATATAGGGTTCTGTAGGGAGCATGAAAGACTAATGGAGGCTCACTTGGGTCTGATTGCGTGCATGCTGCTTGCAAAGTCTTTCAGCTGGCTTGGCACCTTTTCCCTCTCTCTCAGCTCATTTTGCAAGCAGCACATGCACGTCAGTTCTGTTGAGAACTGACAAAAGAGTGGAACTCTCATCAGATTATTGAAACTGGTCCCTACCTTGGAAATGTTGAAAGAGTCAGTTGTCAGATAACGGAGTGTCAAAAGGTGAGGGCTTCCTGTATTAGTGACATGAATGGTTGAGGAGAGGAGAATTAGTCCCTGACTGGAAGTACTATGGGAGAAACCTGGAAGCAAATGGTTGCCTAGTGAAACCCCTATTGTTTTCTGTACTAAAAATTCAGTTAACAAGCAACAGTGACCCGCATCTATTTAAACTGGTATCACTGACTTCTTATTTTCATTATTGACTGTGTGTAAAACACAAACTGGCTTGTGATTTGCCACCCCTCTCACACATCTAACCAGCTGAGTCATAAAGGTGACCTCTGCAATTTCTAGCATGAACAACTATGCAAATAAAATTAAGTTTCTATTTCTCTGTGTGTTACCAGATAGATTTCCAACAAATTTGAAAGATATGTCTCGGTGGTGGGACTTAAAATGCAGATTATGTGGCACTCATGAAGTCTACTACTGGGGGGGACCCAGTGGGGGAACCCCACTAATTTCCTCAAGATCATCTGGATTGATTTGTAACAAATTCAGAAAGTATTTTGGAATAATCAGACTAACAATATACACTACCCAAGGTACATGAACTTCAATTTAAGGACTTTCCTACTGAGGCAGCCCAGTAATTTCCTCAAAAATGGATAGACAGATTTACGTCAGATTTGGAAAATATGTTGGGGATGGTCTGACTCAAAATATAGGTTACATGACATATGAAAAATCTACTTTTGGAGGGGCTGGTAGTGTACTCCATTAATTCCCTCAAAAATGGTTGGGCAGTTATGGACCAAATTTGGAAGATATGCTTGAGATGGCTCAACTTAAAATATAGACTGTGGCCATTTCTGCACTAGCCTATTATGGTGCTATTATTCCACTTTCAACATCCTATGGAATCCTGGGATCAGTTGGCCCCTCCCTAAACCGCAAACCTCATGATTCCATAGGATGTTGAAAGTGGAATAATAGCACTATAACAGGCTAGTGCGGAAATGGCCTATGGGGCAAATGTGCTTTTTGGTGGTCTCTGGTGGGGCACCTGAGAAATTACCCCAATCAAAACTAAGCATTTTTGCTAGTTTTCTGTATATCCTTTGCAATATGGCTGTTTGGGGGTATTTTGGAAGCATGAAGTACAAACAATTCTGTTTGCTCCCTCTGAAAACACAATACCAAGCGGAGACGTATGCTGGCTCAGACTAATCACCCATCTTGTTCAACAAAGTGTCCAGTTATAGAAATTGTGAATAAGATCTTGGTGAAAAATTCATTTTCTTTATATTTCCATATGCTCTTACTGAACTAGCACTTCCTAGACTTGAACACAAACCAGAATGTTGTTTGTTGTCAAAATCCATTCATTCTTGAAGTTTGTGATTGTAAATGAACACGAAATCCAATACAATTTTAAAATGGGATACAAGAATGCATATAATTATGTAATGCAGGTCACAGCATGCCTGGCTTCAGTGTTTACAGATTATACTTTGTTTCATCCTAGAAGTCTCCAATTTAGATGTCTCAGCAGCAGTATTTATTGAAAGTCATACACACACACACTCACAAAAGAAACCTGCCAAAACCTCAAGAGATACCTACTACTTCAGTGCTTCCTACCCTAGATAGATATTCCAGGATGTCCTTGTCCTTCAGCCTTTCTCACACCTGGACTAGGAATGCGTCCAGTGCAGAGGGACCCATGATTTCCAAAAGTTTATTGTTTTAAGAACATTATAATAGGTCCTGCAGTAGCAACAGATGCATTGCAATACAAATTCCAACCAGAAAGGTCTTCAACCACTGATGAAAGGGCAACAAAGAAGGCTCCATCCTAGCCTCCCTAGGAAGGAAGTTGTATTCCCATTAAATGTGCCTATGCACATGGTGGGATCAAGAGAAACTCTTTCCCTGATGATCTTAAAGCTTGGGCAGCTTCATATGGTGGAATATGATTCTTCAGATAAGTTAGACCTCGGCTATACAGGTAATAACCAGCATTTTGAATTGTGCTCCAAAACAAAGCATCAATCAGTGAAACTGCTATAATAGTGGAGTTTTAAGTTAAAGAAAATATATGGTACAGTTGTACCCAATGTGCAAAGGGTGGTTACATGCTAGGCTTTCTTTTCCCTCACAGTCTGCACTGTCTTCTTTCTTTTTTTATTTATAGCACTACAATTAAACAATGTGGATAATATACTTTATTCACAGGGAATTTGCACCAAAAATGTGTACATTTGCAAGTATACATTTGCAAGTCTGCAATTTTTTAAAAAATGCAATAAAGAGTACATATACATGAAAATGCTATCCAGAATTCCTTTGGGGACTTACAAATGCCCAATTACATGGCTATGTTTACATGGCTATGCAGTGACTCCTAGCCCAGCCCTCCCCAGTAGTCACTTAATGGACAGCAGCTGCAGCAATCTACAGGGCTCTATTCCCCTGTCACTCAGGAAGCAGCTGACTGACATTCTTACCCCTTCCTGTAAGCATTCTCCATTGTGACAGGCAGAAGTGGGGTCCCTGTCACAATGTCCCCCACACCACGGATTGGTCATGCAAGGGGGTGGGAATATCAGTCAGCTGCTTCCTGACTAGCAGGGGAATAGACCTCAGTTGATCACAACAGCTGCTCCCCGACAAGTGGGGATGGGGGGATTTGCATGGTTCCCGGGTATCCCCTAAACTAGGGAATATGTAGAAATTGTGAATACCAAAAAATTATGAATGGGTAACGCTGAGTTATGCATTTGTAACTCCCTTAATAGCATTTCAGCCACCCACTTTTCAAAAAGTGCTGAAAAATTGTGCACCTTTTTGTTTAGACAAAAGGAAAATTTGCAATATGGTCAAGAAGTGAAATGGAATGAACTTCAGAGGGGAAAATCGAGGACACAACAAGCAAAATCAGGCTCACCATACAACCACTCTTACCTTCTTTCGATTGGCATAGTTATTCTTAACTAAATCCTCAAGATGGCAGAGCTGAAAATATCTAATTTGTACTCAGCTTACTTTGCCTCAGATATCAAGTTTGCAAGTCATGAAACTGGAATGTGTCTGCAGAGAGATCTTTTATGTATGAGATCAGTCATTCCCTCTTCTCTACAATGTGCTGGATTATGTTTGGAAATTTAGGCACATATGAATAAAAGTCAATAATGAACATGACAAATTCCTCTCTCATCTCAAAAAGGGCTTTCAGGGGCCCATATTTTTGGCATTGGAGATTCAAACTAATTGGAAATTCAAATTGGAAAACAAAGATTCTTGAAAATACAAAACAAAATTTGCAGAATCCTAAGGCTATCTAGTCCAACACCCTGCCATGCAAATATGCACAACTAAAGCACCCCCTGAGAAATGGTTAAAGAGCTCCAAAGAAGGGGTGTCATCCATTGCCCTCTGAGGCAGTCTATTCCACTGTCAGACACCTCTTACAGTGAAGAAGTTACAATAACAAAGTCATCTCTTCCATAGGAAACTGGGGGCTGAAAGATTGCTTTGAACCTTCTGTGACTCACGGGGTTAAACACACTATGTCCCCATCTAGTGGGGTTGCCTGGTACTATAAGAGACAGGGCTGCCGTTCCATTAATAGTTGTGTAGATAAAGGAATTTCAGCAGGTGTTGCTTGTCATACAGCCCAGTAACAAGCAACACTTGCTGAAATTCCCTCATCTACACAACCATTAAATGGACAGGAGCCCTGTCCCTCATTTCACCTGGCAAATCTGACGTCAGGTGCCCAGGATGACTGCTTAGGCAATATACTAAAACAAAGCACAAGAGATAACATGGTTGCCATAAAATTTGTGTATAGCAATTTATATAGTGTTTTATATACTCTTATAGTCAGTGGGGGAAAAATTCATTTCAACTCTCCTTTGATATGAATTTATCAAAAATTAGATCTTTTTTTCATATTTGGGAACATAACCCCAAAACAATTGTAAAAAATGGGAGAAACTGAACCTGTCAGATTTGTACAGGTGCAGGATTCTGATTGTTTTACTCTTAAAAGTCTGGGTTTAAATCCCTGTATATTCAACTATACAGTCGGCCCTCCACATTTGTGCATTTGACTTTCACGGATCTGATCATTTGCTAGTTTCTTCAACCTCTGCCCCCACAACCTCAGGTGCTTTTTTTCCCCTGGGGGAACCTTCCTTCTTGGCAGCTCTGATCAGGCCATGCAGCCCTTTAAAAACCCACTTCTGGTCTTGTTCCTCCCCCACTAGCCACTGCCTGGCCAGCTAAAGTTGGCTTGCCACCCTATTTCTTAGCACTACAAACCTGCTCCCAATGCCACCCCATACCCAAGGAGGGAAATGGGCAGGAGAGAGGAAGTATAGGGCTACCATGCTGACCTGCCCCCCTCTTTCTTTTCTTTGACCTGGTGTGGACCCTGGATGCCCGTTCTCCCTCAATCCCTTGGCCCCTTCCCACAGACACACGTACATTTTGATACTTGGGATTTTCCAGCTTTTGTAAGGGTCCTGCCCTAACCCTAGTGAAGGTGGAGAGCCAACTGTATTACTGCTGAACTAGGGTTACTCTTCCCCCTCCCCAGAATCCCTTTTTGCACAGAATTTCTGATGTGAAAGGGCCCCTTGAGCATCGCATAAATGTGAGGAGCGGTCCACACGACGCACTCACATTTGCGTGACGCTCAAGGGCCTGACGTGGACCGCATGTGCATTTTTTTCATTTTCCGCTTGAAGTTGAAAATGCTGCGTGGTCGCGCATCACTCTGGGGCCCCGCATGCACTTACCTTGTGTGCGGAGCCTCGGGAGCCGGGCTGGTCGTGCTTCCTGTCCAGTGCAGCCTGGAAAGGTCCCAGGCTGCACTGTGAAAGGAAGAGGCAGGACTCTCCCATGAGCAGGAAGCTCGTGCAGAGCCGAAGAAGCAGGAAAGCGAGAGCCTTCCTCTGGAGGCTGCTCATGCGAGCCTCGCACCCCAGCACCACGAAAAGGTAGGTGCAAAAAGGGTCCGAGTCTCTTTGTCTTTAGCACCTGTATGATAGGCAGGGAAATAACTCTTACGTGTTGAATTTGGCCACTGCCAATGTAAGACAACTTAGTTTCAGTTTGCTTTTGAAAAGTTCACCAAATGTGCAAATTGGGGCAGAAGAAATATGAGTTGCTTACTTAAAAATGTGAGAGAAAGCAGATTTTCCCATCCCACATGTAGATGGAGAGAAAAGAGAAATCCCTTCACAATGCCTTTTTACTACTAACTGCTATTGATCTGGAGGCACCTGTTGCTGAAAAAGACACTGTTTACAACAATTGCATGTGATTTATTGGTGTGAGTTTTTCCCAAACTGCTTAGAAAAGCATGCTAGAGTGTGTTGATAAGCAATAAATAAAGAAATGATAACTCCGTTTTAACTCACGAAAAAGAGTTCTGACTTGGTTTTTAAAAAACACATTCAACTGATTTACAACTGATTTACAGGCAAAGGAAATGTGGAAATGCTGTGCTGACTGCAGGCTACAAAGAGATGTGAAAAATGGTTGTAGAGAATGAATGCACTCCTATGACTGCTTAGGTAAAGCATCCATTGCTAATTTGTTTGTTCAGAAAAGACAAAATGGACATTTTAAAGGATCAGGTGGTTTATGTGAGTCACTTTGTGACCTTGTGGCAGGGCTGAGGCTTCAGCAGTGACTGTAAGGTAGATTGCGCCATGTTTTAAGAAAGCAAAGGAAATGGGGAAATTTTGTAGGGATTGCACAATACAAAGCTCTGCTTGTCACTGAAGCAGCAAAGATTTGCCAAGAAAAGAAAAAACAAAAACAAGGCTTATCCAGCCCAGAGATATCACATTGCCAAGACAGTCCTAGGCGTTATCAGTGGTGTGTTTCTTATGGAAGGCACTAATGCTTGAACATGCACCACCCATGATAACTCACTTGGGCCCATGGCATTTGCCATGCGAAAGGGCCCCTTGAGCATTGCGCGAATGTGAGGAGCAGTCCACATGATGCACTCACAATCGCGTGACGCTCCAGGGTCTGGCAGGCACTGCTCGCGCACTTTTTCAATTTTGGCTTTGAACTGAAAATGGGCCCTTTCTGCAATGCACCTTTTCATGGAGCTGGGGTGTGGGGATCACGCGAGCAGCTTCCAGCGAGAGGCTCTCACATCCTGGTTCCTTCAGCTCTGCAGCTGCTGCCCGCTCATGCGAGCGCCCCGCCTCTTCCTTCTGCAGTGCAGCCTGGGAATTTCCCAGGCTGTGCGAGCGCTGCAGCTCTGGAACTCCACCCACACTGTAAGTGCATGCAGGGCCCTGGAGTGATGCGTGATCGTGCACCATTTTTGGCTCAAAGCGGAAAATGAAAAAGTGCACAAGCGACACCTGCCAGACCCTGGAGCGTCGTGCGATTGTGTGTTGTGTGGACTGCTCCTCACATTTGTGCAACGCTCGAGGGACCCTTTCAGATAGTAAATGCCATGCAAAAAGGGCCATGGTGCGCGATCGCACTTGCCATGCGTGCGGAGCTCTGGAGCCATGGCTTCCGTTTCCTGCGCCAGTACAGTCCCAGGCTGCACTGCAGAAGGAAGAGGTGGGGCTCTTGCGCAAGTGAGCAGCAGCTGTGGAGCAGAAGGAACCGGGACACTAGAGCCTCTCGCTGGAGGCTGCTTGTGTGATCCCTGCACCCTAGCTCCATGAAAAAGTGTGTTGCAGAAAGGGCCTAGGTTTAGCCCCAGGTTCAAAACACAAAATTCTTGATTTTTCCCACAGGAAGTCTTTGCTCCTTCCTTTTCATCATCTACTGGCCATGTCTCCCTTCACTTGGTGCTTTTACCAGTTTTGTGTCTTTCTCTAGCAATGGTAGCAAAAGGACACATGACTCCAAGATGGTGCTGACTGGTAATCTAGACAGATGCCATCTTGCCCAAGATGGAGCAGCCTTAGAAAAAACTAACCTCACAAAACTCTGCTTACTGTCCATGCTCATCCCCCTGGACACCTCTATCCCAGAACCTGAATGGCTTATGATGAAATTCCCTTAAGTCTTATCAACACAATCTGAACCTAAATGTGTCCTGAGCCCCTTTTTGCTGGTCTCTTCAGCTGTGACACCTAGGGTTCCCAGATCTCAGGAACTGCATTCTGTCAAGGTCAGAGACCTGGGCAGCGAGCCAGCCCGGAGAAGAGAGTGGGAGAGCCAGCAAAGTCCAGCCTGGAGGAGACAAGCAAGTACTTACTCAAGGAAGTTCATTTACCAGAGCTCCAAGAGAAACCGTAGTCGGAGTTCCAAAGCCAAGGGTCCAGAGATCACTTCAAGGTATCAGGAACCAGGTGCTGGGAGCAAGGTACATGCAAGAGGAAGGCTTGTAAGAAGTTTGCCACAAGCAAAGGGAAGCTTCCAGGCAGGCAGTTATATAGCCCCAGGCACAGGTGTGTCCGGTCACCACTTCTTAAACTTAGCCAAGGAAGCCTTCCTTTGCACAGCCCTCTTGAGTCTCCACCTTAATTGGGGGCTTACTGAACCAGGCTCCAGAGCCTCTTCAGAATCGGATCCCTGTTGCTCCAAAGGAGCGGGCAGAGGGACATCCGCGCCTGCTTGGTCCATGGCAGCAGGGGAGCTCTTGAGCTGCAGGACGCATCTCCAGCCAAAGCCACAAGGACCAACAGCTGCTGCTCGTCATCAGCAGCTCTGATGGGGTTTTTTTTTTCAGTTATCACACATTCTCTTCCCTAGTCCTCAGGGAAGGGGGAAGAAACTCAGGGTGAGAGCACAGTCTTGAAAAGTGTATATATTTCTTTCTTTCTCATTACTTAGATTTTTTTTATCTGAGTTAAATGATGCTTAACCTAGTTGCTGCTTAATGACATCATTAAGGCCCACCCTCTGTGACATTACATGGGGTCATCCCTAAACCTCAGGCTTTGGCACTGAAATCTCAGGACCTGGAATACAGTGGGCCCTTGATATTTGCTGGGATTTGGTTCCAGGACGTCCTGCAGCTACCAAAATCCATGGATGCTCAAGTCTCATTATATACAACAGCACAGTAAAATGGTGTCCCTTACATAAAATGCAGAACAACTCAGATGAGTGCCAGAGAGAGCCTCAGGATCTGTGAAAGAGTTGAGAAGTTACATAGGTCTACATATCCCTGTGGTGCTTGGTGCACAGCAAAATCAAGGTCCACGTTATGGAATTTTTAAAAAAATGTTTTTGAGCTGTGGTTGGTTAAATCTGTGGATGCAGAATTTGGGGATATGGAGGGCTGACTGTCAGTCTAACCTGGCAACTCTAGGCTGGCTCTACAGCTGTGTAACTCTGTCTTTCTCCAGTTCTACAGGTCTTGAGCACATTTCTGTTTCCAGAAGTATGTTTAAGAATGATTTTGTAGGTTTTTTTTGTAAAGACTTGTTCATTCCTTGCACCCACAGCCAATTGTTATGCTGGTGTCTGTTGGATTATTTTGGGTGGGCTGTTTTAAGTGTTGTTTTAACAAAACAGTTTGTAGTGCCACCCATCTAATATACTGAATGGTTAAACGGAGCCTTGTGCAAGCATTGGATTCAGTCTCTCAAACCAGGGCTTTTGTTGTAGGAGGGGAGAGCGACTGACTGGTTCCTTCTTCAGCCTCACACTTCAAGTGAAAAGACAACAGGAAGTAGTCTGATCTCACATTTCCCACTGCCACTGCTGAGAAATATCAAATTAAAAGCAAACCACAGACAGAACTATTGCCCAACTCTTTCCTCCCACTAGCCTCAAGAACAGACCTTTCCAAATTAACTAGATGGCTTATCTTTTACACCTTCACCATAGTCTCATCAGAATGGCTGCTTACACATAACCACAAATAGGAGGGGAGAAAGAAGAAGATACAGAAGGTATATCCACACTACAGAATTACAGCACTATAGGATTTTAACTGGCATCTCTGAATCTTCTGGAATTCTAGGATTTGTAGTTTCATGAGACGCTTAGAACTCTAAGCATCTTAGGTGTACTGCAAATCCCCTGCTAACTTTTTGCCTCCCTCTGGCTTAAATGTTGGCTTTGGTTCCCAAAGTCAGCTCCAGGTTTGAGATGGCTATAGGCAAAGAGCGGAGCTTTGAAAGCTAGTTGTAGGAAGTTATAACTTAGTGAGATAGCTCCAAGATAGCTCACATATAGTTAGCTAACACAAGAACCAGTGTGATGCAGTGGTGAGTGGACTAGGACTTGGAAGACCGGGGTTTGAATCCCTGCTTGGCCATGGAAACCCACTGGGTGGGGCCTTGGGCATGTCACACTCTCTCAGCCTCAGAGAAAGGCAATGGCAAGCCCTCTCAGAATAAATCTCACCAAGAAAACCCTGTGATTGGGTTGCCTTGTGGTCATTATAACTTAAAAATGCCTTGGAGGCATGAAACAACAACAAATCATTAGACTGGTCCCATGAGAAAGAGGATAATGCCCCTCCACTTTAAATAATGGTGTGGAATGAGGAATTTTGGCAGATTAAACAACCAGCTACAATTTCTGAAATTTCCTCTTCCACCAAATCTTGAAGATTGGGGCCATTTCTGCACTAGGCTTGAGGCCCCTCCCTAAACTGCAAGCCCCAGGATTCCATAGGATGTTGAAAGTGGAATAATAGCACTATAATAGTTTAGTGTGGAAACGGTCATGGTCAGATGATCAGTAGTGGTCCTTCAGTAAGAACCTAACAGGGAGCTAGAGAGTCAAGTCCCTCTGTCAGCCAGGAAGTGTGGCTGTGTTGGGGTATGTAATTCTCAGTGGAAGCGTAGTGGGAGGCAGAAGAGGATTTGAACCTTAGTAGAATCTGGTCAGAGAGTGTGACTTAGATTAGGCTTGAGCCTTTGGAGGGAGTGTAGCCAAAGGGCTATTATATGATACTTCTGCTGTATATGAGAATCTAAAGATATGAGCGAACGGTCTGAAAATGCACTGAGGAAATATATCAACCTTGAGCTGTATCTGAAATATGAAACACTACTTTATTCTGATTGTTATCTTAATAAACGTTACAATTTATTTTTGTAAATAAATGACTCAGCTGAGTCGTATACAGTGTATAAGGGAACACAGAAAACACGCTACCGTTCAGTGGTTTTAAACAAACCTTGAAAACCCTCACCCTTTTACACAAAGGTGGTTTAAGGGGGGAGGCAGAGTCGTGTGGTAAAGACAGAACGCCTTATCAGCTTGGGAACTATCACGCCGATCTGGGAGAAATAAGGACCTGTCACAGTGGGCCCTGGCAACAACATGCCCACCCAGAATGAGAGTAGCAAATCTGCGAGGTTTCTAGCTGGTGGTGGCATGGGAATTGCTTTGTGGCACCATATCTTTTCATTGTGATGAAACGATTAGAAAAACAAAGGCCATTTCCGCACTAGTCTGTTACAGCGCACGATTCCACTTTCAACATCCCCTGGATTCCAGAGGATGTTGAAAGTGGAATCGTAGCGCTGTAACAGGCTAGTGCGGAAATGGCCAAATTTGTATGTGAACATCCCCATAAGTGTGAAGCCTATAGACAAGCAAAACCTGCACAGCCCTCAAACCTATGCATCAGAACCTTAAAATAAAGACAAATGGCACATTCTCCCCAGAAGTATCCTTTGCTACATGATTCCTGCTGGAGTGAATGGGATCTGTGTAAGAGGAGCTATAGCTCAGTAGTAGAGGACTTGCTCTGCATGCAGAAAACCCCAGGTTCAATTCCTGGGAGCTTCAGTTATAAGAAAAATCAAATAAAGAACCTAAAAGAAAGAACCCCAAACCCTAGAAAACCTGAAGATCATAACTGCAAGTTGTTGGGTTGGGCCCAGACACAAACATTCACTCAAAGAGATAGCCATGTTAGTCTGTTGTGGCCTCATATGAAGGGATCCAGTAGTATCAGAGAAACTAAACAGGAAGAAGCAAATTCTAGCATAAGCGTTTGTAAAATTAGTCTGCTCAGTCTACTAAGGCGCCGTTCCATGCCTCTGATTATGTAGATTCAACTTCATCAGAGGCATGGTGTGAATCCTCAATGGACTGGCATATATACAGTTTGGAGGAGAACAGAACTGGGAAAAAGAATGGAAAGCCAAAACATGCTGGTATGCTCTTAAGTATCAGTACAGCGATGGATCTGTTTCCCACTTTGTCCTTTTAACTAGTCTTTATGAACAGCCTTAAACGGATGCTTACCATCACTCCAACATATTCCACATTTCCATTACTTTTTACTCTTTGACTCTGCTCCAAATTTGTCTGAACACTGAGGCTCCATTTTGAGTACATGATAAAGAAAACTGAGTCTCCCAACGCTTATGCCAGAAGTTTTCTTCCTCTTGCTCAGTCTCAAAGTACTTCAGAGTATCTTTATGCCTTTTTATAATCACTCTTAGATTAAACTAACCCGATTTCAGTGGAACACCACTAAGTATGATTAAGGCCATTTCCACACGGGGTTTTAACATGGGGCAAAGCATCCTCCAGGGAGGATGTCTGCACCTGGGAGTGGACTGGGTCGGACCTACTTAATGTAGATCCGCATCCCAGCCAGCTCTGGAATGACCCCAAGTGGTTGTCCAGTGTGCTTTTGAAAGACCGCTAAAAACAAGTCTTTCAAAAGCACGGAGTGCGCCACTGTGAGCCTGCTCCCTTATGCAGATTCACAGGCTCGCATTGGTGCGAGCCTGCGATCTGCCAGGGGTGGGCTTTAGGCTGGCGAGCTTCAGCGGTTGGGCAAGACCCTTGACCAACTGGAAGCTGCCATTTTCGTCCCCGGAGGAGTGCGGAGCAGCAGCCATGCGCTGCTCCAGAGAAGCGTGGACCGGACTGGGGAGCCCTAAAGTCCAGTGAGTAGTGTCACAGGGCGATTCCCTCACTCCGTGCGGAAATGGCCTAACTCTGGATCCAGCTTACTGTGCCGGGCAGCAATTCTTTTAACTGGCAATTGTACTTTTTGACTTACATTTAATGACATGTGTGGATCACATGGCATGACCTGAGTTTCAGCATGTTTGATCATCAGTCAGCGCCTGGACACCCTTGAAGATGGGATTGCTGGTTGGAGAACTATCTCCAAACTAGAACTATCTTTCCCCCATATTGTGTTGCATCCAAGAGCAGTTTTACCCACATTGCAATGGGTACATCTGTGTGTGTGTGTGCGCGCTGGGGGGGGACCAACTTAAAACAAACAAGATGATTTCCTTGGAGGAAGTTATACAGACTGTAAAAATTCATAAGAAAGTTCATAGTTAAAGTCCTGCTGTAGAAGGACAGCTTTTGAATAGGCCTGTCCAAGAGGAGACTGAATAGAAATCTTGTATTTCAGAGCTTTTACTTTGAAGCACAAAAGAGGAGTGGAAAGGAGGGGAGGCTATTTGTATGTGGCCGCAGGATTCCTTATGTCACTGTAAACATCCATTCTGTGCCCTTGAAGTTCCTGGGAGGCAAGAAAGAAATAGAGTGTTAAGACATATCTATATTATTCAGCAGGCTTAACTGTTGTCTTAGTTAGAGCTTTGCTAAATCAGACATTTTGCCTTAAAATTCTTCCAACAGTACTCAAATACTTCAAGTCTACAAGCAGGGTGTGGTGGCAACATCTCAAACCAGGCCATACTTAACTGGACCCTTGGCATAGTATCTCCACTTGGGCCCTACTCAGTGTGAATTTGCTTGGCCTGGTGCTGCTATAGTTCCTCCTTCCACCACAGCTCTCATGGGGCATGGCTGTTGGGTGCCACCTTACCACTCCTCTCCATAGAGATGCTCACTTTGTGGAGGTGCCTATTATGGGAACCAAGTCAGTGGTAAGCCTGTGGTAAATGTTAGTGTTGCCTTTTGCGGGAATGTAACAAGGTTGGGGGGAATCACTTCTTTATCACACTTACCTCATAGTGGGACTCATGTTGAGGCTTCTTCATGTCTGCAAAGAAGAAAGAGAAGTGGGTGAAAGATGCTTTCTGTTCTTAGCCAACTGTCAGAAAACCACTGAAATACAGGCAGGGGACAGGGGCCATTTCTGCACTAGATTGTTATAGTGCTATTATTCAACTTTCAACGTCCTATGGAATCCTGGGGTTTGTAGTTTAGGGAGGGACCTTGAGGCCCCAGGATACCATAGGATGTTGAAAGTGGAATAATAGCACTAGAACAGTCTAGTGCGGATATGGCCAGGGACAATATGTGTGTGCAGTTCTTTCTCATCCACACTTCTGTTTCTGACTCTTCTCCATTTTTTCCCTATATACCTCTTTCTTCATTTTGTATAAGTGTCAGAACTGGTTGGTTTGTGAGAATTATGCAGGTGAGGGATAGGGGTCATATGACCCTTTAGATGCTGGTGGACTATATCTCCCATGGTTCCTTGCTACTAGCTATATTGGCTAGGGTAGAGGGGAGTTGGGGCCCAATAACATCGGGAGGATCACAGATCCCCCATCCTCTCAGGTAGGTGCTACAGCAAGCATAAATGAAATGGTGACCATAAGTAGATCTATGTCTAAGATGGCATCATGGCTGCTTGTTAGGAATCGCCTCACAGTTAGGAGAGGGGTGGACATTCACATTCTTCATTCACAACTCAGCTCTCCGGAACCTTCGAAATCCCTATGTTGATGGCACCGCATGACTTCTAATGTGGGTTTTTGTGAGCACCTCAGGAGACGTAGCTATGACAATGGAGTTCACCATGAGAAAGGATTTCAAACAAGATGGCTGAGACAGCAGGGCTCTTTGTAAGTAAACGTCAGGGAGAAAATCATTTAAATCATTCATTCTTGCGTACAAGAATAAAATTAATGACTAATTTCATTTGTGTAGGCTAGAGTGAATAATTTAAACACTTTCTCTCTGACGTGAGAAAAGATTTTATTCAAGATGGTTTATCTAACTGAGGTTTTCATGAGAAAATCATTCACAGTTTGGGACTTATTCTGCATGAAAATTCATGTATTTTTTTTAATACAGAAAATGTGGTTTTTGTATGCAGGAATGCCTTTTCTATGCAGAAAGCATGGTTTTCTATGCAAAGAATATTCCTCTGTAAACCTCCATACCCCCCATGTGTTTCAGTGCGGTTGAATTTTCTAAAGAAAAATGAACAGTGCAGAATCTTGTGACATTTAGAGTTCCTCATCGACAAAACCTGATGACTGGGAAGCCATGTAAAATTCTTTCCATAACTACAATATATTAAAATAGGAGAGAAGTTTGGGACATCTTTTCTCTGTTCTCTTTTAAAACTTCTAATAACGGCTGATTGTTCTGTATGAGATTAGGAGAGAGGTGTGAAAAGAAACAAATGGACTGCCTTCATGCCAAATCTGGGTCTGGATATCAAAATTTCACATACAGGGTGCTTGGCTCATCAAGCCATGCGCAGATTGTGCCAATTCCTTGGCTAAAACTTACTGAGCCTGTGCTAATGCCAGCCCAAGAATTACTATTTTGAAACTCTTTCAGCATGAACAATTGTCTCCAAAGGCAAACAAAAAGAGAAATGCGCAGAAGAAGGGAATAGAAGTTACTTCACTCTGACTCGAAAGGATATGACACAGTTCAAAGCTGTGGTTAAAGACAGCAAGTTAAAGCTGTATCTACCAACTGTGAGAATCAAACAGGAAGCTGCATGTAGTACTGTTTTTCTTCCTGCTTGTATAGGTGCTTTCAAGTCACCTTCAGCTTATGGTGACCCCATTAAGTTAGTGGAGTTTTCTTAGGGAAGCTATACTCAGAGATGTGTCTGTTGGTCCCTTCCTCTGAAACATAGCCTACATTACCTGGAATTTGCTGGCAGTCTCCCAGCCAAATACTAACCAGGACTGACTCAAATACTAACCAGGACTGACTCTGCTTAGCTTCCAAGACCAGATAGGACCTGGTGCCTTTAGGATATTGAGGCCTGGGGTACCTGCCACCCCTTCTTCCAGTTTATTGCATTCCAACGTTCCATTTTATTTTTCTAGCTGAACATTCAGCAGCTACTGAGCAAGTTCTGTTTTCATAGAGCTGTTTTTCTGCAGGGTGGGTATGAGCAAGAATTGTCCTCTAATGTTTTCTTTGTAAAAGATTCTATCACTGCTCAGTCACGGATGATTTCAGCATGTCGTTGTAGTCATTCTTCATAAAAGTAACTTTGCAAGCTCAGGCTGGATAGGAGCAGAACTTGGAAAAAAATACTTTATGGATCACAATTCCAAAAATTCCTCAACTAGCATGATTACATGCACCCACCAAGGCCATTCATGGGGCTCTCGGACCCCCATGAAGATAATCACATCACCATTTTTCTGATCCCTAAATTGAAAACTGCACCATCGCGGGGGGGGGGGGTCCAGAAGGCTTTAATTCTCCAGCACTCCTTTTTGGAGGCCCACAAAGAGTTTTTTTTTTTAAATCAGCAAAACAGAATTTCCTAGTTGGGGACAAAGATGTGGATGGGAGAACTGATAGCTCTTGTGTCAGTGAGTGGAGTATTAAATCTAGATTTTAGCCTGAACTTTAAAGGACTTATCCATGGTGCTGAGCCTACTATGGGGACAGACTTCAGAGCTTTGGTTATAACTCATTTAAAGTTCAGATTAAGATTTGCTATCTGCTGGGGATGCATTGGCTGGTGATCCTACATTGAGCAGAGGGTTGAATTTGACGGCCTGTGAGACCCCTTCCAGCTCTATGATTCTGTCTGAGGTAGATCCACCATACCACTGATATGGAAGCCACTGCTTGCCATTGAGAATGGGTTTGGCCCATAGTGCTCAGGGTATGTGTGAAAAATGGAATGAGTACAGGTCTTGGACCCTTTGTGTTACGTGAAGGGCAGGACCAGCAGATCCAAACCCACCTGCTAACCCCAATGCATACTTTGTGCACATCTGTTTAGAACACACATACAGGCTTCCAGTCTCTTTCATTGACATGCATGTGCCATCAGCTGCTAATCTATCACAGGGTATATCCATAGTTACAGTACTTTGACACCAACAACTGCTATGGCTCCCTCCTCTGGAATTCTGGGGTTTGTAGTCTGGTGAGGGACACTTACAATTCTCTGCAGTGAGCTTGGGTGCTGTAGTTCAGGAGTAAGGACAAGAGGAGCACTTTTCAATCTTTTGTCCTCCCAATGATTTGGACAAGAACTTTCAGAAGCTCAAGTAAGCATGGACAATGTTATGAAATTCTGGGAGTTGAAGTCCCAAACATCTGGATGGAGAACCACAAATTGAGAACTCCTGGACTAGAACTCGCTCAGTATCTCACTGAACCACAAAACCCACAATTCCATAAGACGGATTCACTGCAATTAAATTGCTATCAAACCAATAATATGTGGGATACACCCACAGAAGGGTACAACCAAATACACAAAAGTGACCAAGAAAATAAACTTCCTCACCACTGTTGGCTGACTGGCGTTGATAGATGCAGCTGGCCACATAGTAAACGGCCAAGGCGATGAGCAAAGTCAGGAGCAAATCTCCCAGCACTACACCTGCAATGGCACCTGGGCTGAGCTGGTAGCAGTTGCCACAGTCTACAAAGAAATGGTAATGGATAGACATTGGAGAAGCAGTCAAGGCCGTATCATTATGCAGGTGAAGAGGTAGCCTCAGCAGACTGAGGTGTTATCATCAAAAGGCAGCAAATAGCCATTGAACTGGTCCTACTAAAGGTGGGGAGAAGTGCTTGTGGGAGTTTCTGTCATACTCTAGACCCAGGACTCAGGTGCAAATTACAGACAGGTTCCTCCCCAACAGCCACAACACATAGACATGAACAGGACAATATTTACTTCAGCCCAGTGTAGATGAGAAAAGGAGAGCCCACAAGACTCAGAGCATTTATATAGGGCCTTTTCACTCTATACTGCTATAGTGCTATTATTCCACTTTCAAAATCTTGTAGAATTCTGGGGTTTGTAGTTTACTGAGGCCAAAGAGCTCGCTGGCTGAGAATTCTAAATGCCCCTCCCTAAACTGCAAACCCCAGGATTCTATAGGATGTTGAAAGTGGAATAATAGCACTATAACAGTGTAGTGTGGAAAGGCCCACAGAGAAGATACCTTAATTAGGCAAACAGCTGGGGGAGGCTGCTGGCTAATAAATACAAGGGATGGGGTGGGGAGAAGTCTGTTGCAGAGAGCTGGCATTTCCAGGAGAAGCAACATGTTTTTCTTTTGGATCCTTGCCTCGTGTTCCTGGAAAACCTTGAGCTTTGCTTTGTGTGCTGACTGTGCTGCTGGATACTCCCTTAAACTGACACTCTGGATTTATTACTGCTTGGATGGCTAAAACAAAAACAGTAACTGACAAGCTTTTGTAAACTTTGTATGCACCTGCTACTATAGACTTCATTGGAGGACTGTGGCTTTTTGGACAGGACAGTTTTGGTCTCACATACTAAAACAGCTTGCCTGACTCAGGATGCTACATATGTTGATTTGGGAGGATGGAGATACCATTTGTTACTCTGTTTCTGGCCACAAAATGGCTCGGGCTGGCGTTAATCATGAAAGACAATGTATTTAGCCTGCTAGTTCTTAACTCTGTTAGTTTATTACGGTTCAGCTGTACTCTGCTCTACATGTAGAATTGGATATCATGAGTGGAAGCTGGTAAAAGAAAAAAAAATCGAGTCTGGGATTTGGAAGAAACTTTCAAGGAGTCTCCAGAAGGTTTGACATATTTTTGTTTACTTATGGAAGGCTTCCCTGGCTTGGTGGTTTCACATCACATGTAAACGTTGTTAGTTTGAGATAAAAAATCTGCTGAAACATGCTGAATTGTTCTTCTTTTTTCTGTATAGGAGTCTATCCTTACTTTTTTTAATGTCATTTCTGCCCTTGGTAACCAAGCTTCTGTGAAAGCAGTAATGCCTAGGAACCCATCTGCTTTGCTAACTGATGTATACTTATACATTACCACACATTTTGTGTGTGAACATTCTGCAACACTAGTCAACTCTCCTTTTACCCAACTCAGTGGAAAATAGTAGCCCTGTGGACTTGGAAGATAAAGATACACTTCAGCTAAGTGGTAGGGATCTAAACTTTTTAAAATTTCATTCTCACAGGCAAGAACAAATAATTTTACCATTTTCCTTATCTCTGCAAGAAAGTCATTGAAATCTGCACAGTTTGGAAGACTGTTTCCAGTTTTGGACTGGAACTGAGCTTGGTTCACAGGCCAAAAGACATTCACAAAAGACGTTAAATCATATCTTTTTCTCCATTCAGTTTTGAGCCTCAATATGCTCTCAGATTTCAAAATATTTTGGCCATTGTAGAGCATCCTGGGGAACAAGGTCATTCCCAGCTAACCCCAGCTTTTAAACCTGCAGCCTTAAACTTGAAACTTAAAGTCAGACATCTAAAGATTTGTATATACAATCAAACAATTTGTGAGCTTAACTTTCACGGATTTGATTATTTGCAAGTTTCTCCAATCCCTGTCCCATCCTCAGAAGCTTCTTTTCCAGGGGAAACTTCCCTCTTGGCGGCTCTGATCAGTCCAGGCAGCCCTTTAAAAACCCACCCATAGGACACCTCCTCTTCCACCAGCCACTGAGTGACCGGTTAAGGATGGCTTGCAGCCTGATTTCTCAGCACTACAAACCTTCTCCCAATGGACCCCTGCACCCAAACGAAGAGATTGCCAAGAGAGAGAGGAAATATAGGGCCACCAGGCTGACTCACTTCTTTTCCCTCTCCTTTCCCTGGTGTGGTTTGGACCCTGGGTGCCTGCTGTCCTCACCCTGCCTCGGCTCCCTTCCCACAGACAGACAGACATTTCAATAACTGCAATTTCCCCACTTATTTGGAATCCTGCACCCCTAACCCTAGTGAATGTGAAGGGACAACAGTATTTTCACCATGGATTACTAAGATTAGATTTGGCAGGATTCAAAGTCAGAAAACATGGAAATATCTTTTGTAGGACTCGTTTTGTGACAAGGGATTAGGTAGCAGTGGTTTCTCCTGCCTGTCCCTGCCCTGGCCCTATTTCCTCTTCATCTGGTCCTGATCAATTATAACAGTAGCAAAGAGGTGGACAACAAAGGGTCAGGACGGAATGGGTAGAAGAGCGAAGGACAGGCACATCTACAAAATCCACCTCAATGGGTTCCCTCCTCTTTCCTACCTTCTGGTTCAGTTTAAGTCCTCTTCCACCCCACCTTCCAGCAGCAGTCAGTGGCTCCCATGTCAGTGGGCCAGTGAATACATTCCAGGTTTTATCCTGAACTTTAAAAGAGTGAGTCAAGATGCTAAACATATTTGGGGGTCAGCTTCAACAGACTGGATGGCAGCTTTAATACGTGGCTTAAAATGTGGCATGGATTCCCTGATCACTGGAATGGAAGCTAACAGTTGCCATGAATGCCTTTCAAAAAGAAGCTGAAATCTACCTCACTCCACTCACTTTGGCATTTTTTTGAGGGCAGGAATGTGAAGATATGTGCCTTTTCTGAGTTGAACCCTTCCTCCACACACTTGGGTGTACAATTCCATGGGTCTGGGGGCCATACTGAGTCTCTGTGGATGCTGAAAGGTTGCACCCGTCCCCTCTCCTCACCCACCCCTGTACATCTCCCCTAATTTTCTTTTAGCTAAAAATTGGTCAATTGTATTCTTCCAGAAGCTTCTAGGGGGCATTTTGGGGCATTCTAGCCTTTTTAGGGCCAGAGAAGCCTATCTTCAAAACTCAAGCAATTTCTGGTTGCTTCTAGTTTTTTTAAAAACCTGCCTGGGCCACCTAATGGCGTGAAGTGGCCAACTGTATCCCCAGATGCTTTTTGGCTCTGCGTGTATGAAATAAAGGGCCCATTTCTGGCCAAAACATTTTTGAGGGCAGGGAACCCCAGGGTCAGACAAATAGCCTTGGGGCCTTCCTGCAGCTTCTGAAGCACACTTTGCCCACCCTGAACTAAGGCATTGCACATTGGAAACGTGTCCATTTTAACTTTGTGGCCTTTTTCAACCATGTGTGGAGCTTGGAACTGCAAAGTGTATCTGGGACTCTTTCACCCTATACAGTCACAGTGCTTTGATTCCACTTTAAGTGCCAGGGTTCCATCCAGTGGAATCCAGAGATCTGTAGTCTTTGGGGGCAGTAATATGACCAGGGTGTGATTCTCTGCTCAGCCACAAAACTCACTGGGTAACCTTGGGAGCATCACACAGTCTCAGCCTCAGGGAAAATAAATCCATCATAGGTTTGCTTTAGGGTTGCCATAAGTCAGAAATGACTTGGAGGTGTGTAACAATAACAGTTCTTTTTCTGCTGGTGTCTAATGATGGAACAAAGTCTAGGGAGAGGTATTTAGAATTCTTTGCAAGAGACAGAATCATAGAATGTTGGTCTACCATGCAGAAAAGCACAACTAAAACACTCCTGAAAAATGCCCATTCAACCGCTGTTTAAATACCTACAAAGAAAGGTCTGAAGCAGTTTGATCCGCTGTCACACATCTCTTACAGTAAAGAAATCAGTCTGAATGTTTACATGGAATTTTTTTCTCTTGTAATTTCAATCCACTGGTTGGTGTTCCAGTCTCTGGAGCAGCAGAAAACGAGCTGGCTGCATAGACAACATAACTAAAGACATAACCAATTTAAAAGCTGAAACCAAATGTTTAAAAGAAAATACAAGACAAGTAGAAGAATCGGCTGAGTCACTTAAAAAGCAGCAAGATGAAGAAAAACAACAGATAGATGCCCAAGAACTTCGATACCGAGACAGATGTATAAAACTGAGAGGATTACCAGACAGTGCTCCTGAAAATTTGTATGAGAAGTTGATACCGGCTTTGGCAGAATACGTCAAAATACCAGAAGAAAAATTAGAAACATCAATAGATCAGATGTTCAGAATCTCATTAAAAATCGCAAGGGAAAGAAAATTACCTCATGATGTGGTAGTCTGTTTTGCAAGAACGATGATCAAAGAAAAGATATTACAAACAAGCTACGAGAAAAAATTTAGCGATAGAAGACACCGAATTAAAAATTTTCAAAGACATACCATATCAGATTCTCAAGAAACGGCAAGACTACAAACCCCTGGCCAACTTTTTAATGAGAAACAAAATCAGTTATAAATGGGAAAAACTTGAGGGAATCTCATTCTCTTACTGACAAAAGCGATACAAAATCAATTCAATACACAAAGCAAAAGAAATGTTGGAGAGAATGAAAAGAGATTATCAAAAATCATCAGCACCTGAAAAAGAAGAACAAAAAGAGCGAAAAAAGAAGAATCAAAAACAGGTGGTAGTATCCACGGAGTTGAAGCCAACACTAGACGACCTAGGAAGAGAAGGAGTGCAGGATGAGACTGAAGAGGTAGAATACGAATCAGAGGGAGAGGTGCGAGAAACAGAAGAAGATGAAGTAGAGGAAGAAGAGTCTTGAATTTGAAAACGGTTAATTCAGTGGTTCTCAACCTTCCTAATGCCGTGACCCTTTAATACAGTTCCTCATGTTGTGGTGACCCCCAACCATAAAATTATTTTCGTTGCTACTTCATAACTGTAATTTTGCTACTGTTATGAATTGTAATGTAAATATCTGATATTTAGTCCACCATAAATGATATAAAGTTTGAAGATTTGGTTTCACTGCATTCAGACTGAATTAAATCCAAAAATAAATCTGGCATGGGAATAACACTAGATTTTGTGGTCTTATTCCTTACAATTGATGCAACATTCTTGTTTTTATCAATATCTGAAGTGGCACTCTCCAGACTGTCCAGTCCCAGAGTTACCAACACCTTTTCCAGCAAATTTTTAAAAGAATCTGAGGACAATAATCTCACTTTATTATCATCTTCTGCATCCTCCTCCTAGGAAATAGAACCATCTGATTTAAAGTCATTATCCCCATGAGTATCTGCCAAATCTGGTTCCTCATCACTTTCAGATTCAGTGTTGATTTGTTCAGAGTGTGACAAAACAGATTCCTCAACTCTAGTCACTTGGGACCTACAGGTAGACTTTTTTGGTAAACACACACCAGCATCATTTAATTCAGCTTGAATAACTTTTGTATCATCAGGAAAATCATGTGAAAATGAAGGATTCATTGAAGTAGTTTGTTGACTGCTTAATAATGACATTACATTCAAATTCAATGAATTGTGCAACTTGCAATACATTTTTTAAAATAGTTATGTATTTTGTGAAATCATTTCACTAATATTGTTTGCCTATTAACATGCACCTCCATTTCTTCAGCAATCATTTGTCTTATCAGCTCCCTACTACACTCAGACACATTCCCCTGGGAAGACATTGAGGACATAGGAGGTTCAAATCTTACCTCTTTACGTTCCATAGGCATTGCAGTTTGACTCCTAGTGAATAATGACACCCTACACAATGCTAAATGGCCCTGCGCTGCTGTATTTGCTAATACAGAAGGGCAAGGGACTGCTGCCTGAGAGGCGGCCATTTCTCCTGGCGGAGGCTGTTCGCATGCTTGAGTGTGATTGGTTGTGTTGCTGGCAAGCTTGGATTGGTCAGGAGAGCTCCTTCCTCTCATAGCCCCCTCCCTTGCTTTCTGAACGCCTCTTTTCAACATGGCGACCGGAAGTTAAAGGAGCGGTTGGGAGCCCTTCCCCGCCCTTAACAGACTTCACTGTATTACCAGGTAATTTTCCTTTTGCCTTCTTCTTAATTCTTGCCTTCTCAGACTTCCTTATACTAGATGTTTTTAGCTTTGTTTGGGCCTCGGAGTTGGAGATTGCCCTTCCAACTCACTCTTGCTCGATGCCAAGAAAATTTTCTTTAGCAAGGTACTCCAAAGCGGCAGGAGGACGCGAGTGCGTGGCTCGCACTTGCGCACCACCACCGGGGATGGAATGGAGTCTAAGACCATTGGAAATATGTATTTTCCAATGGTCTTAGGCGACCCCTGTGAAAGGGTCGTTCGACCCCCAAAGGGGTCACGACCCACAGGTTGAGAACCGCTGGATTAACTGAATTAGAACTTGAAACTAGAACTACGATGACTATTAAAATTCAACCTGGGAACGTTAAAGGGCTAAATTCAGAATTTAAAAGAAGACAAGTGTTTCATTTTTTAGAAAAACAACATCTTGATATAATCTGTCTTCAAGAAGTAAGAATTCGCATACAGGATTTGAAATATGGAAGAAATCCCAAGCTTGGAAAATGCTTTGCATCAACGATCGAAAAGAAGAAGAGGGGCATATTAATCTATATAAACAGTAAGTATTCTGCAAAAGAAATCTTTAAAGATAAAAATGGACAGTACATTGGGGTGGAAATTAATATTCCACAAAGTAAAATTTTGATTGTAGGTATATATGCGCCCAACGGAGCTAAGGGAGATTTCTTCCAAAAAATTTACCAAGAGACAATAAAATATATTCAAGACACCAATTAAGAAAATGTTATTCTTTTGGGGGACATGAATGGAGTTATCAATTCTATGAATGATAGTGAAATCACTGAAGCAATCAAGCGACTAAAACAGAATAAAGCTCCAGGTCCTGATGGATTTTCTACGATATATTACAAGACATTTGAACATGAACTTTCCTTCCTTCTGCAAAAGACAATAAATGAAGTTCTTTCTACAGGACTACCAGAATCGTGGAATAAAGTAAATATAACCCTTATCCCAAAAGAAGGTAAAGGCCACGCTGATGTGAAAAATTATTGACCGATATCTTTACTAAATACTGATTACAAAATTTTTGCATCAATAATAGCTGACATACTTAAACGAATACTTCCAGAAATTATTCACAAGGACCAAAATGGATTCTTACCCAAAAGATCCTTAAAAGATAATATAAGAACAGTTATAAATATAATAGAACATTACGAGAAACACAATGAAAGAAGCTGGTGATGATATTTGTAGACACTGAAAAAGCTTTTGATACCCTCAAGTGGTCCTTTTTAAAAGCTGTACTCCAAAAGATTGAGGTAGGTTCCAAATTTATGACATGGATAGAGGTGATTTATAACCAACAACAAACTCAATTAATTATCAATGGTGAAAAAACAAATTCAATAACAGTGAAGCAAGGCACAAGACAAGGATGTCCCTTATCCCCTCTACTGTTCATAACAACAATGGAAATACTAAATAATGCAATACGAATGGACAAAGAAGTGAAAGGACTACAAATAAAAAAAATCAATTTAAATTAAAAGCTTTCGCCAAGACACCAAATTGGGAGAGGTTGCTAATACACCTGATGATAGGATCAAAATTCAAAAGGACCTGGACAGATTGGAAAGCTGGGCCAAGGCTAACAAAATGAATTTCAACAGAGAGAAATGTAAGGTCCTACACTTAGGCAAAAAAAATGGTATGCAGAAATATAGGATGGGGGACACGTGGCTGGCTAACAGTACGTGTGAAAGGGATCTAGGAGTCTTCATAGACCACAAGCTGAACATGAGTCAGCAGTGTGATGCGGCAGCCAAGAAGGCCAACGCAATTCTTGGTTGCATCAATAGGAGTATGGTGTCTAGATCGAGGGAGGTATTGGTACCACTCTATTCTGCATTGGTTAGACCTCATCTTGAATACTGTGTCCAGTTCTGGGCACCCCAATTCAAGAAGGATATGGATAAGCTGGAGCAGGTCCAGAAGAGGGCAACCAAAATGGTGAGGGGCCTGGAAGCCATGCCCTATGAGGACAGACTTAGAGAGCTGGGTATGTTTAGTCTGCAGAAGAGAAGGTTGAGAGGGGACATGATAGCCATGTTTAAATATTTGAAGGGATGTCATGTCGAGGAGGGAGTGGGCTTGTTTTCTCCTGCTCTTGAGACCAGGACAAGGAGCAATGGATGCAAGCTGCAGGAGGGGAGATTCCACCTGAACCTCAGGAGGAATTTCCTGACAGTCAGGGCTGTCCGGCAGTGGAATGTGCTGCCACAGAGTGTGGTGGAGTCTCCTTCGTTGGAGGTTTTTAAGCGGAGGCTGGATGGCCACTTGTCGGGAGTGCTTTGAGGGTTTTCCTGCATGGCAGGGGGTTGGACTGGATAGCCCTTGTGGTCTCTTCCAACTCTACATTTCTATGATTCTATGATTCTATCTGATACTATTTTTAGACGCACCCATAACCAGTATAAAATGTCTCAATACAGCGATGGATGAATTCAGCGAACTTTCTGGATTTAAAGCAAACAAGGAAAAAACAGCAATATTGACTAAAAATATAAGTAAAAAAGAGGAAGAGAGATTAACTGACATATCTGGCTTTAATACAGTAAAAAAAAATTAAATATTTGGGAATTTGGATCTCCAAATGAAACAATGAACTATATGAGAACAATTATGGAAAAAAATGGAAAGAAATAAAGAAAGATTTAGAAGAATGGGCGAAACAACGACTTTCACTTATGGGAAGATTAGTGGCAATTAAGATGATTGTATTACCTAAATTGATGTTTTTATTTCAAAACTTACCTACAATAACTAACAGAAAACCATTTGTGCAATGGCAAAAAGACTTAACAAAATTTATCTGGGAGGGAATGAAACCTCGGATAAGTTGGAAAACTTTAATGGATTTGACAATTAGAGGAGGAGCAGGAGCACCAGACATATATACATATTATGAAGTGGCAGCAATGTCTTGGACTGCAGATTGGATCAACCTAAGCAAAGAAAGTTTACTAACTTTAGAAGGAGCGGATGCAAAAATGGGATGGCATGCATATATTTGTTATGATAAAGCTAAAGTAGATAAAGATTTTACGCATCATTATATTAGAAAATCTCTCTTGATAATATGGAACAATAACAGAATACAGAGTACAGAATTACAGAAAAAAAATTATTAATTCAATTCCAAGATAGGTTTTTACCTCAAGAAGTCTTCTTCGGAAGATGGAAATCCACGACAAAATGGCTCAGATATGAAGATCTAATCAAAGAACAAATTATTGGTGCTCCGAAAATTAAGGACAGAAGAGAACTGGAAGAGGAGGGGATAATGTCAAATTGGTTCCCTTATAGGCAGTTAACGGAAAGGTTCCAGATTGATCTGAAGCTATATGGATTTAATATGAGAGACCGACATGGAATAATAAAAATCATGTGTGAAAATCCACCTCATACAATTGCTAAACTTTACAAACACTTTTAATACATAAGAGAGAAGACAAGACAGTCAAACACACAATGATCAAATGGGCACAGAATGTTGGCCATTCAATAAACTTGGAACTTTGGGAAGAAAGTTGGAAGCTGATGCAAAAATTTACAGGTGCCCAAAATCTAAAAGAAAACTATCTGAAGATTTTCCACAGGTGGTATATGACACCAATCAAGCTTCAAAAAATTTATAATACGGGCACAGGTAAATGCTGGAAATGCCAGGCCAAAATGGGCACTACGTACCACCTATGGTGGACCTGCAATAAAGCAAAAAAAAATATTGGAATGAAATAATAAAATAATAGAAGACATATTACAAATTGAATTTGGTAAAGATCCAGAGGTCTATTTGCTAAATATGTTACACTCCATAGATCAAACTGTAAAGAAAAAATACTCTAAAATTTTCTTGTATATGATAACAATAGCCAGAACAGAATACACCAAGTTCTGGAAGAAAGAAGAGACACCAAATGCCGAACTTTGGATCCAAAGTCTGTACAAGATAAAATTAGCAGATAATTTAACACAAAGACTCAGAGGACAATCAGATGAAAAGATAGAGAAAGACTGGGGTTCCATAAATCGATTTCTCCAAAAGTGGAGAACGACAATTTAAACAGACAACCATAAATAACAATGTGAGGTGATACAAACATGAATGTTAATAATGAGTATGGGAATAAACAAATCAGATGTTTAGCAGAAACTATCTTAATCACATAATGTTATAGAGAAAAAGAGAGGTATAGATATAAAAGTATATAACATGCTTAACAATGACAAACTATACAATGTGAGACCAAGAAATTTACTTAAGTATAAGAAATGATTAATCTTAACAGAATTTTTGATTTTGCAGTTGGTAATAATTAGGATTAAGATGGAGATGTACAATAATAGAGATAAATGTATATAATGTACATAATAATGATAAATTATACAATGTGTGATCAAGAAAAATACTAAAGTTTAAGGATAAGATAAGCTGAATCTGGAGAAAACTTTTAACTTTGTATTTGGTGATATTGAGGACTAAAGATGAAGCTGTACAATAATAATTATTTGCTTGGGTAAAGAAAATTGGAAGAAACACTGTACAAATATGATACAACTATTAATGTGATAATACTTTAAGTAACTTTTTTATTTTGGATGAAATTTCAATAAAAATTACTTTTTAAAAAAACAACGAGCTGGCTACATCTTCTACATGACATCCCCAGTACCATACAACCTACTCTCCCAGGATTCCCCAGAATATTTCCATGACAGTTAAAGTGGAATCATAGTGCTTTAAATAAGGGCTCATGGACTGTGACTAGTCTGGTCAGTGTGGAACAGAAGGATCTGCATAGAAAGTCCACCAGAGCAGATTCCTCATACATACCCAGCCATGATGGGCTGCCTTTTCTCTTGCTACACGGAACAATTCAAAGTACAGTCATCCCTCCCCATTTGCTAGGGTTAGGGGCACAGGACCCCCGTGAAAGTGGAAAAACCATGAATAACTCTAGGCCCTCCCAAACCATATTTAACACACAAAAAAGTATGATCACCCTATTCAACCCACTATGGATTTCTTTGAGGCATCAGAGTTCCTTTGCAAGGCAGAAGTGGGTGGCTGGGGGGCTTTTGGTCACCTCCACTGCTACCCCACACCATTTTTAATAGGGACTTAACAGCCTCATTCGCAGTTTCTCAGGCTCAGGAGGCTTGCAGTCCCTATTAAAAATGGCATAGGGAGGCAGCAGAGGTGACAGCAAACAACCCATGAATAATCAAATCCACAAAAGTGCAACCTGCAGATGTGGAGGGTTGACTGTACAGGAATGTTTTTTAGCCTTTGATCTGACAGCTTTGTAAAGGAAAGCACTATGAAAGGGTTGGGTATCATTGTGGAACTGTTCCTTTGGAAAAGTAGTGAGATGAACAAAAAAAATAGGGTATGAATTGGTGCCTAGCTTATAAGGTACGGATGGGAAGAAGAGCCAGTGTGGTATAGTGGTTTGAGCATTGGATTATGACTTTGTAGATTAGGATTCAATTCCCACCTTGGCCACTGAAACCCACTGAGTGTCCTTGGGTGTATCACACACTCTCAGCCCCAGAAAACCCTCTTTTTTCCCTTAGGGTCATCATACGTCAAAAACAACTTGAAGGCACACAGCAGCAACAATGGATTAGTAGATGCTATAGGGTTACCTGGTCAGGACTATCCCAGCCCCAGTCATTTCATGAGACTTGGGGACAATCACTGGTGATGTTGCAGGAAGTGAATCTTTGTGTAGTGAGTTGGCCCTCTGCAACAAGCAGATGGGTTTTGGTGTTCTTGTACTACCATTAATGTTAACAACTATCCAGCAGCATGAAAGACTTAAATTGTATCGACGACCTTGTAAGATACTTTTTGGCCATTTCGGCACGGAGCAAGGGAATTGCCCTGCGCTGCTACTTACCAGATGTTCTGGCGATCCGTTCCGGTCCGGGGTGAGGAGAAGCAGTGCGTGGTCATCGCTCCGCACTGCTTCCAGTTGGTCGTGGGTCTCGACCAACCAGCGAAGCTCGCCAGCCTAAAGCCTGCCCTTGGCAGATTGCAGGCTCGCATTAGTGCGAGCCTGCGAATCTGCACAAGGGAGCAGGCTCGTAGTGGCACACCCCGTGCTTTTGAAAGACCGGAAAAAAATCAGGCCTTTCAAAAGCATGCTGGAGGACCACTTGGGGTCGTTCTGGAGAGGACTGAGGTGCAGATCTACGGTAAGTAGTCCGAATCCAGTCCACTCCAAGGTGCAGATGTCCTCCATGGAGGATGCACTGCACCGTTTTAAATACCCCATGTGGAAATGGCCTTTGCATTAGCTTGGCAGCTTGAGGCTGGAGAAAGACATGATGGCTAGGAACGGAATTTTCCTCTCTTGCTCATCTGCTTGCACAGCTCTCATTGCTGTTGTGAGGGAATATGGGTCACGCTGGTGTGTTTTGCTTTTCTTTGCTTCTGCAATATATAACCCTTGAGAATCCATCTTCTGTTGGCCTTGCTCTGAAGGGAGTGCTCTCCTGTCCAGGGGCCTCATTCATCCAGTAATGGGAACTGAATTTGATTATCAGCTGGGGCAGTCTGGGTTGAATTAATTTGGCAGCGCAATTCAATCACTGGCTGCAAGGGGAAGCTGGACCCCACCACTGAAAGGGCTGGAATGCTTTTCTGCTGTGTGCCATCTGCTGCATTGTTCACCACCAATAAAGTGTATGTCATAGCAATAACAAGCGTCAGTATTTGGCACTGAATGAACTCCTAGGGAGGCCTGGAACTACACTCAGTCCTGGTACAGAACCTAGTGATGTTGCAAGAATGATTGTAAAAGGGGCAGCCTCTGGTGATGTTATTATATATAGTACTAGCATATTTACCAGCTGTTGCCTGGGATTTTATTCTCTCATAGGTAATACTTGTTGGAAAGATTTGAGATCCTGTGTCTCTAATTCCCCAAACTGTCTTGTCCAGTACCTGTAACTTTTCCCCATATTCCCCAATCCAATCTGTGTTCAGAGTTGTTAACATACAAAAGTTCGGTTTCTGAGGGAATACACTGCCCTCCTGCTTGGGGCTAGGCCTCATTTCCACAGTAACCGGCCAGGCCCAAGAGCTCTCCTGGATGGGAATTCTAAAGGCTCCTCCTGAAACTGCAAACCCCAGGATTCCATAGAATCTTCTCAGGCAGCCAATCATATGAGCTCTTCTCACCTGACACAGCCAATCATATGAAGTCTTCTCTGCCTGACATGGACAAACAGTCAAACTTTGACTTCTATATATTAGATTTATCTTATAATATTTTATATATATTATATTCATTATATTATGTTTGTTATTTTATATTTTATGGTGATATTATTTGACATGAAGCATCAAACTCAGTTGCATATAGTATGCCATTCGAATAAATAACACCAGGTCAAATAAATGGGGAACGCACACACTCCCCTATAAACACACATAGACACACTCATTTTAAAGCAGTGTTCTTGCCCTGAGACACTTCTTCTTTGCTCTGGGAACTGGAAAACAGAAGCCAGCCCTGAGAGCTGGGAGCCCTAGTGGATGGGACCAGATGCTGTGGCATTATTAGAAGGAATCTGGGATGGATCTAGTTAGTTAGTAGTCTAGAGGGGAGACAGGAGGCATGTTCCATGTTCATCAAATTTGCAGATGACACCAAATTGGGAGGGGTTGCTAATACGCCAGTGGACAGGATCAAAATTCAAAAGGACCTGGACAGATTGGAGAGCTGGGTCAAGGCTAACAAAATGAAATTCAGCAGAGAGAAATGTAAGGTCCTACACTTAGGTAGAAAAAATGGAATACAGAAATATAGGATGAGGGACAAGTGGCTGGATAGCAGTACCTGTGAAAGGGATCTAGGAGTCTTCATAGACCACAAGCTGAACATGAGTCAGCAGTGTGATGCGGTAGCCAAGAAAGCCAACGCAATTCTCGGCTGCATCAATAGGAGTATGGTGTCTAGATCGAGGGAGGTACTGGTACCACTCTACTCTGCTTTGGTTAGACCTCATCTTGAATACTGTGTCCAGTTCTGGGCACCCCAATTCAAGAAGGACATGGTCAAGCTGGAGCAAGTCCAGAGGAGGCCGACCAAAATGGTGAGAGGCCTGGAAGCCATGCCCTATGAGGACAGACTTAGAGAGCTGGGTATGTTTAGTCTGCAAAAGAGAAGGTTAAGAGGGGACATGATAGCCATGTTTAAATATTTGAAGGGATGCCATGTAAAGGAAGGAGAGGGCTTGTTTTCTGCTGCTCCAGAGACCAGGACAAGGAGCAATGGATTCAAGCTGCAGGAAAGGGGATTCCACCTGAACCTCAGGAAGAACTTCCTGACAGTCAGGGCTGTCTGGCAGTGCAATATGCTGCCTCGGAGTGTGGTGGAGTCTCCTTCCTTGGAGGTTTTTAAGCAGAGGCTAGATGGCCATCTGTCGGGAGTGCTTTGAGGGTTTTCCTGCATGGCAGGGGGTTGGACTGGATGGCCCGTGTGGTCTCTTCCAACTCTACATTTTTATGATTCTATGATTCTATGAAAATGCATTTTAAAAACTCAACAAGACTGGGTGGATTGAATGCAGTGACTGAAAGTAGGAACCAAAAGGTTTCACAAGTTGTTGTTTACAGAGAAGCCACCTGGAAGAGGAGGAAGAAGCAAGGAATTGAAACTTCAAACTGCAGGTGGTTATCCAGGTGGGCAGAAGGTAAATCACTGAAAAAAGGGAATCAGAGAAAGATTTGCTGATCTATTGCCAATTACAGTAGATCAGCAAATCTTTCTCTGGCCATTTCTGCACAGGGTGAGGGAATCGCCCCGTGACGCTACTCACTGGACTTTTGGGCTCCCCGGTCTGGTCCATGCTTCTCTGTAGCAGTGTGTGGCCGCCGCTCCGCACTGCTCTGGGGATGAAAATGGCGGCTTCCAGTTGGTCGAGGGTCTTGACCAACCGCTGAAGCTCGCCAGCCTGAAGCCCGCCCCTGGCAGATCGCAGGCTTGCACCAATGCGAGCCTACGAATCTGCATAAGGGAGCAGGCTCACAGTGGCACGCTCCGTGCTTTTGAAATACCTGTTTTTAGCGATCTTTCAAAAGCACGCTGGACGACCACTTGGGGTCATTCCAGAGCGGGCTGGGGTGCGGATCTACGTTAAGTAGGTCCGACCCAGTCTGCTCCCAGGTGCAGCCATCCTCCCTGGAGGATGCTTTGCCCCGTGTTAAAACCCCGTGTGGAAATGGCCTCTGATTCTCAATTAACAATAGGAATAAGAAAATTATTTCCCTCCTGTCCTGAATAATACTGCTCAAATGTGAAAGTGCAGGTGTGTTCAACATCAGAGCGGGGCAACTAGGAGCAGATTTTTATGTGGAAAGACGGCACATTCCATTCAGTTTTGGTACTCAAAATAAGCAAAATCCTAGACTCAAAAGCTTTTTAAAAATGAAATTCTGGATCTAAGCGTTTTGTACCAGGCTCTAGTGGTGGATCGTGAAGTTCTAGTATAATGTTTAGTCGTTGGATATATATTCTGCGTTTCTCTCAAAGACAGGATTCAAGATGACTCATACAGCAATACAAAGAGTAAAACAGAGTAAAACAGCCCTACAGATTTGCAGGTTTCACTTTCATGGATTTTATTATTTGCTAATTTCTCCACCCCCTGCTCCACCCCCAAGCATTTGTTTTCCATTAGAACCTTCCCTCTAGGCTGCTCCAATCAGGCCACACAGCCCTTTAAAAACTCACCTCTGGTCCTCGTCCTCCTGCTCCCACCAGCTGCTGGCTGGCCAGCTAAGGATGGATTACAGTCCAGTTTCTCAGCACCACAAACCCTTTCCCTATGCCCCCTACACCCAAAGAAGGAGATGGGAAAAAGAGAAGAGCACCAAGCTGACCCATCCCTTTTCTTTCTTGTTACCCTGACCTGGTTTGGACCCTGCCCACTTTCCCCACCATGCCTCAGTCCCTTTCCCACCGACAGAAACACACACACATTTTGATATTTATAATTTTTTCCCTTTTTGTGGGAGTCCTGAACCTAACCCTAGCAAATGTGGAGGGACGACTATACTGACACATACATGCCTGCCTGAGAAATGAGGTTTGTGGGTGGGGGGCAAGATTTTGTAGGGCGACACAGGGCCTTCTTGTCTGTGGCACCCCTCTTATGGAACATCCTTCCCTCTGCTGCCCAATTGGTGACAATGTGGGTGTCATTCTGATGCCAAATCAAAACATGGCTTTTTATCAGAACCTCTGGGGCCCAACTAGTTTTATCCAATTTGCACATGTGTAACAGTTAGCATTATTTTAAATTGTTTAAGCTGGTTTTAAATTATCTGGTTTTAAGTGATGAATATTTTAATATGTATTTAGTTTTTCAAATTTTTTGCTGTTCGTTGTCTTATATTGATTTCATAGAATGCCAAACTACAGGGTTGCCAATTCAAGAGGGTCCCAGACCAACACCTGAGACCCAGGGACAGCCCCTGGTGATATCATTAAGCAATATGAGTTAAGTACCAATCACAGTTGCTCACAGCTTGTCATTCAGACACACGTACAGATGGAACGTATTTTCCTGTTTGGAAATTAAAAAAGATGCCTTAACTAAAAGAGCTGATCCCAGATCAACATGAAAGTTAGCCTAGTTAGGAAGACAAGATCATGAACATTTAGGGCTTTATCATACCAGCCTGTTGTCTCTCAGCAATAGAATTATTTAAGGAAACAAAAACATACAGATAGATAAACAATTACTATCACACCATCTCTGCCATAATGCTATACTCCTGGTTTGGTGATGCACATTCTGCAACAGGTCTTCTGCACCACCCTGCTGACTCCAGCTCTCTTCTGCCATGCCCACTACCTGGCACATGCACTATACAGTGGGCCATCAACTTTTCTAGGTTAATTTCAAGCAGCGGGCTTTGCCTTCCTCCTTCCTCTTCCTTCTCTTGGGCAGGATGGAGGTGGCTGTGGCTGCTGCAGTTTGTCCAGCACCGCCAAAAGTGGAAGATAATGAAGGACTGTCCAAAAAGGGGCTTTTCATACAGAAAGGAGGGGAGGAGAAGGACTGTTCCAAAAGGGCATGTCATGAAGACCAACACTCACTGACACCACATGACTGCTGCAATATTAGAACTGCAGTGGAATAGGCAATAGTGGAAAAGCAGTGTTTCTTGGAACCATTCCTGGGTATTTCCCATGAATGAAAAGAGATGACCCCAAAAGGATGGGAATGCAATCCAACAACAGGAAAGTGATGATGTAATAAGGAGAGATCAAAAACAGAACTAAGCCAACATAATCATGCAACAAACCAACCTGTGATAAAGCCCTTAATCTGATCTACTTGTTTCTAGCTGGAAGATGGATGAAGATCAGATCAGAGGATGAGCCCTGGCATCACAGTGACTGGGAGGGAAGGAGGAAGCAAGCTAAGTAAATCTCTAAATCTCCTTGGAGAATCTTTGCAAGTTGCAGCACCAGACCTATTAAGCCTTGCAAACCGTAGCAAGCAGCTATTGTTGTCCTACCTGGGTTGAAGATTTGCACAGAAAACTTTCCATTTGCCCAGAGGTGGGCACCACCCCCTCCCCAAACTAGAGAGGTTGCATCCTGGAATCTGGAAATTCTCCAAACTCATAGCCAGATCTGGCAAGAATGCTACCCTGACATCTTCAAGGTGGGATATAAATATCTTAATCGAATAAATGCATAAAAATAAATACATCATTTAAATTAAAAACACCATTTAAGACAATTAAAACATAATGGAAAAACACATCACTATGTAAAACACAGCCTGTAGCTCAGGAGAAATCCCATCCTTAGCAGACATTCAGTTATCAAAAGCCTCTCAGGACAAAGATGCCAAAGGACTAGGAAAGGAATCTACTGTTGCAGGACATTCCAGAGTCAGTGAGCATCACTGAAAAATCTACAAAGTAGCTTCTGAAAGCTTCAGATATCACAAAAATATCACAAAAGGGAGTGCCAGTAAGCTCTTACCTTTCTGTTGGGCAGCTCCTACAAGAAAAAAATAAACAAGAGTCCATTACTGAGCTGACACAATTAAGTTTGCTTCCCCCTCCCTCAATTTATTTCCACCCAAGCTATATTTGATGAAAAGAGGGTCAGCATAGTGTAGTGGTTTGAGTGTTGGACAAGGATTCTGGGAGACGAGGTTTCAAATTCCTGCTCAACCATGGAAACTCACCTTGAGGAAGTCACACTGTCTCAGCCTGAGAGGAAGGCGATGGCTCTGACAACCACACATAGAAATTGAAAATACAATGGCATGAAGAACCCTGACTTCGCTATTCAATGATATATCTTTATATTTGCACATCTCATCTAGTTCTTTCATAGTTGCCCTTCCAACGTCTAGTGTTCTTCTGATTTCTTGACTCCAATCTGGACTGGTTTATGATTGATCCATGGTATGGAAATTCTTGATTTCAATGTCTTCATTGTCTACATTAAAGTTTTGTAAATTATCTATAGTCATTATTTTTATTTTCTTAATGTTCATATGTAACCCCAGCTTTGCACATTCTTTCTTGACCCTCCTGGCTCTGGGAGTTAGAATTAAAATTAAAAAGAATCACTTTTCCAGAGTAGTTCAAGGCCCTGATAATTTCCTATGGTCTTTAGACTCAACATGAACAAGACAGCCCTTTGAAGAGAAGATGCCTTCAGATACAGTAGAACTCTATGAAGGAGAACACATGGCTTCTGCTAGCATTCATTCATCCCTTCGCTAGTTCTGACTCTCTTCCTGGCTTCAGTTCATGACTGAACTCCGTATCCTGTTACCACTGATGCAAAAGTAAAGGATTTGCTTACAGATTTATCTTTTTACAATAGAAAGTCAGCTGGCCACCCCACCCTCTCTGAGAGCAGGGCTGGAAAGTCATGCCAATGAGTCACAGTCAGTATTTGCTTCACTGGGTTTCATTTTGTGAAGGAAGCACACACAGATGTGACACAAAGGCCCTTTCCACACGGGGTAAAAAAAACGGCTTAGGGCGACCTCATCCGGAGGTCGTCCACACCATGGAGCGCGCTAGAGCGGTTTGAATAGTGGAGGTTCCACACCTCAAACCGCGCTAGCGCAGCCGCAAGGGGTGGCGTGGCGCGCTTTTTAAAAACTACATTTTATGTGGTTTTTACGAAACGCGAGCGCGCTAACCTGTTGCAGCGCCCTGTGTGAAACTGCAGGGACGCGCTAGTGCATCCCTGCAGAGCTGCCCGGGGGCGGGCTTCTGGCTGGCGCGCTGCCCTGATTGGCGGAGCGCCACCGGAAGTTGCCGGCCGCCCTTTTGGGCGCCGCCGAACGCCGCTGAAACTCGCCAGCGTGTGGAGCGGCGAACGCGCGCTCCCCGCAGGGACGGAGCAACCCGTTTTCAGGTAAGATTCGTCCCTGCATGCGCTGCCCCGTTCCCCCGTCCCCCGTGTGGAAAGGGCCAAAGACTACTAAGATAAGGGCTGAAAGACACAGTGAAGACAGGGTCAGACCAGCCCTGCTTTTCTTTCTCCCTGACTGGAGTAGCAGTATCCCTTTAATCCTGCTATAGCACCCTGGATCTCTCCCTTTCAGCCCTGCTTTCCCTGTAAAACTACCACCTTAGTGAATAAAGGGCAAAGCTTATCAATGGTTATTCAGAAAGGGTTGATAACCTGTGGTAGTGTGTTCTTATAAAACTGAAGAAAACACTATGTTGAGGCAGAAATTATAAAAATAGAATGTAATCTTTGTTGAAATAACAAACAAGGAAAAAGGTATTGGGTTTTCCAAGAATATTTAAACAAAATAACACTTCCCCAAAGATGGTTAACTCATTTCTTCAAATCACCACAATATTCAAGAACAGAGCTTTCACACTCACACCTTTGACTCCTCTTAGCACAAAGGTGTAATTCCCCACTCAGGGTCTCACTTGCTGACCCACTCAGAAGTGGTTTTGGTTTCTTCTCTGCCTTATGCTAGGTGACGCTTGGCCACTGAGAAGACAACCCTCTTTTCAGTCAATCCTTTGGTTGACTGAAAGCTATGACTTAAAGTTCTTTCTAAGAATCTTACTGAAGGAAGCTAGAATCCAATCCATGCTCCCTGTACATATGCCTTCTGCTGTCTCCCCCACAGCCCTTCCCTCTTACTAGGGCTGGGTTTTGCTCAGACAGAGCCAATCTGGTTATACGACCACCTGTCGCTAGGTCTGCTCTGCTAGCCACATCCCCAGGCTCTGTCACAGACAGGCTTCTCAAACATGACTTGATTTCATCAAAACTAACACACAGCACTCTACTAGAACTGTTTTTAAGTGAGAAAATGTCTGCAAGCCCTGAGTGTCCTACCAGTCAGAGCAATAGCTGTGGGAGGACATTGTTGGGGGACTCCTTGGTTGTGGTGCTCCAATCTGGAATGCCCTCCCCTTGGAGGGTCTGACTGGTGTCAATAGGTGTCTTTCTGGGACCAAGTCAAGCTTTGGAAGGCTGTTACTTTTAAATATACATCTTTATGGTTTTATTGATGTAGCTGTTTAAACTATTTTAACTTGTTGGCTTGTTTCATATGTTTTTATCCTGTTTAAATGTTTTATTGTTTTCAGCTGGAATTGCTTTAATTTTTGTATTGCTTTATTTGCATAATGAACTGAGATCCCTTGAAAAAGCATGGTATAGTGGTTTGAGCATTGGACTATGACCCTGGAGACTAGGGTTTCATTCCCCACTAGGCCATGGAAACCACTGGGTGGCCTTGGATGTGTCACACACTCTCAATCTCAGAAAACCTTATAAGTGTGCCTGAGAGTTACCACAAGTTGGAAATGATTTGAAGGCACTCAACAAAAATAAGAATTCTAATAAAATAATAGTAAGACAAACATTTAGTGGCCTGAGGTGCAACATCCAAAGAGCATCTTTCCTTCATCCTTTTTTCTTCTTGTTTGGTTTCCATATTTTTGGGGTGCAACTCCCCAAATCCCTTACCATTGGCTATGCTGACTGGGTCTGATGAAAATTACTCCTCCAACAACATCCGGAGAGCCAATGATTCCCAACTGTTGGTTTAAGGCAGGAGTGGAAATTGTGTTGCCCCTTAGATGTTGCTGAGCTTCAGCTCCCAGCAATCATCACACATTGGCTATGTGTGTTAGAGCTCCTGGGAGTTGTAGTTGAACAACATATGAAGAGCTGGACAATTCCCACACCTGGTTGAAGGATATACAGACTTTTATATCTCATTTATCCAGGACATGAAGGATTCTGGGAATTTTAGGCAAAAAAAGACAAACAATGGGAATAAAGAACCTATAGGAAGTTGTGTCAGAGTATTAATCCAATTAGACCAGTATTGGTGACATTAACAAGCAGTGGCTTTCAAAGCTGCACAACAGAGTCTTTCTCAGCACCCTTTGGAGATGTAAGAGATTTGAATCTGGAGCTAAGAATGGACAAATCTGTCCATTTTGTTTTCTTCTGCATTCCAATTTAAAAAACCTGCCATTCTTCTCATCAAATGTATGAAGAAGTCTGCAAGTTTTGGGAGGTTCTAAACAAAAATGAAATGAATGAAATTTCAGCCATCTGCACTAGCCAGGTTCACCTGGTAAAGCAGTTCTCCAATATGAAAAAGATCATGTCGCACTTACAAGACAATTCATGGAGGTATTTAAGGTGAGAAGCTGCTCTAAAAAAGAGTGGGGTAGCCTTAATTCACCACCATGCCAAACACAGGGATTTAAAGTTGGAATTTCAAGAACTAAGGACTCAAAGCCCTTTGCTGAAAGGGTTTGAAATGCTCAGCTATGTTTTTTCATTTAAAAATCTGCACTCTTCTCATTGTAAATTTTGGATAGTTCTTTTTTAAAAAAAAGGAAATCATTTTTAGGTGAAAGAAATAAAAATAAGAATAAATAAATAAAAAGTGAAATTCCTATTATTATTATTTGCCAAGATCCTATATCACAGCCTGCGTTTAATAACTTTACAAATTTGTAGTTGCCTTGCAGACATGCTGCGAAGCGCAGTTAGTGAATGGCAAAGATATGGGTTGGGGTACTTATAAGGGTGCTCCAGTGTGCATTGGGCACTCCTGATAAATGTTGGGTGCTCTTGCTGTGCTTGGGCAGTTCCTAGCCAGTGTCTGGATATGCACTGGTGCCGTTGCATATTTGGCCATGGCGCATCAGTCACTCTAGCTACCATTGGGCTATCAACATTCATACATTGTGCCATCATGGCAGCCCCAGGTGAATATGGATGTTCAAAACTACTCAGTTCAGTTTTGTGCACATGTAAGGGCATTTAATGTTAAATTAATGTTAAGCCCCAGGCCAGCGTCCGGCCTAGGTGCTGGATGAGAACCCCGGAGAACAGGCTTAGCCTTGGCAACCCACTGGGAGACTCTGGGCAGGTCACAGTCTCTCAGCTTCAGAGGAAGGCAAGGGCAAATTCCCTCTGAACAAACCTTGCCAAAGAAAACCCTATGATAGGTTAGCCTTAGGGTCTCCGTAGGTCAGAAATGATTTGAAGGCACCACATCAACAAAGTCCCAAGCAGAATGCCAGCCATACCCCGTTACCACCACCACCACCTTCATTATGATCACCTTCATTATTTTCTTGCCTTTTGCCCAGTTTGCAAAAATTAAAATAAATACAGCTAAAAATTCCTGCTTGGCTGTATCTACTTTTTGGACTACTCAGGGCCCCTCAGGCAACTTGGCCATTGCCTATTCTGGCTGGGCGTTCTGGGATTGTAATCCCTGTCTTTGAGATCATCAGGAGACATACTTTTCTCAGTCCATTTCTGCACTAGACTGTTATAGCGCTGTGATTCCACTTTCAACATCCAGTGGAATCCTGGGGTTTGCAGTTTCGGGAGGGGCCTTCCCGAAACTGCAAACCCCAGGATTCTATCGATGTTGAAAGTGGAATCACAGTGCTATAACAGTCTAGTGCGGAAATGGCCTCAGTCTCATCACCATTGCAAGTACAGTAGGTAGGGACAAGTGAGAGGACCTTCTTGGTGGCTGCCCCTAGACTCAGGAAGTCTCCTTCCAAGGAGGCCAGAATGGACCCCTTCTTGTTGTCCTTTTGATGGCAGGCTAAAACTTTTTTTAATTCAGGTAACCATTTAATACAGAAAGTTTTTAAAGAATGGATTATGGCATGCGGTACTGTTTTAATTTTAATTGCTATCTTTTAATCTTTTCGTAGCTGTTTTAATTCTTCAATAGTTTAATTCTGTTTTAATATGCATGTTTTGTGAATTGTATTGTTTTGATGCATAAGCTGCTTTGAGGCCCAATTTTGGGGGAAAGGTAGGTTACAAATAGATGATGATGATGATGATAATAATAATAATAATAATAACAACAACAGTAATAATTTTTTTTCAAAAAATTCCAAGCTTTGCCTTTGTTTTCCTACTGTGTCATAGCTTAACCAACTGATGCTTATACTGGAACCTGTCTTTTTTTAGAGGCGACTGCAATAGCAGTTTGGGGGATAAATTTAGACCAGAAAAATAGTAAGAAAGACATGGGTCAAAAAGTCCTCTCTTGAAGCATGAATGTTTTGATCAAAACGAACACTCAAACACACGCAGCACTCCACCAGAGCCGCTTTCATGTGAGGGGAAAAAAAGAAGTTAGGAGATATGATCACAGATCTCCAGTGGCACATTTTGTTTTGGTCATAAATAATGTGTCACTTTTAAGAGATAGGTCTCTGAGAAGAGCGATAATTCCCCAAGCTCAGCCCGGGCTCGTGACAGCCTTGACAGTTAAAAATAGAACCATTATCTGAGGCTGCATATTGCTCTGTTTATCAGTTGCTGGAGACAAAACCCAGGAGATTACTGTTGCCATCATACTGTCATCATCATCACTGTCACCACTGGACAAACAGTGTTTCATAGTGGTTAGAGTGTTGGACTGTGACTTGAAAATCTGCATTCTCATTCCTGCTGAGCCATGGTCCTAGACCAGTTGCTATCTCTTGGCTCAAACTTTTGTGTATGCTCTGTATAAGTTGACCTCATATGTAAGTCAAAAGTAGGTTTGGGAGCCAAAATTATGGAGGTTGGTATAACCCATGGATAAGTTGAGGGTCTTTCCAGAAAGAGGGGAAAGTGCCAGTGCCAGAGAGCCATCTGCACCTGGCTGTCAATGCTACCATTTTCCCACCCGGGCATTCAAAACAACTAGAAGTGCACTGTAGTGGAGAGAGCAGAGGGGTTGGTGCTTGATTTAGGTTCTCCTGGGATGGACTAAGCTCTTGCCTTTTGCTACTCTACTCAAAAAAGGGGATGGCTCTTTTTTTTGATAAGCTACAGTACTTATACTGATCTGTGGATAAGATGATCCAGGTTTTTGGGGTCAATTTTTTGACTAAAATTTCTAGACATATACATGAGCATATACCACATGTGTCAAACACAAGGCCTTCGGGCTGAATCTGGCTCACCAGGCTATTTCATGTGGCCCTTGCAGCTCTTCTGCAGCTGCGGCACTCCACCTGCCTGGTGAGCCCCATCCCCACATTGCAGGCCCCTGACTGCTGGTATTCTGAAGAGGGACCCAGCAGCCACCACTTGTGATCTACTTCTATTCTGACTGCTCCTCTGTCCAAGTCTTGCCGTCAGAGCGTTGCCGCAGGCAATGCTCCATGTGGCTTGCAAGAGTTAGACTGAGGAGCAGTCAGAAGCAGAAGTAGATTGCGAGTGCTGGCTGCTGGGCCACTCTTCAGAATACTGGCAGCTGGGAGCCTACAATGTGGGGATCAGGCTCACCACGTACAGAGAGGGGCGGGGGGCAGAAAGAGCCACGGGGAGTGGAGAGCAGAAAGAGGCACAGAGAAGGTCTGGGGGCAGAAAGAGGCACAAAGAGGGTCTCAACTGGGACCAAAAAGTTAAACAAAATTAATGTAATAAACAGTGCTTGGTAATATTTGTCTGATGATTAAAAAAAATAACTTTCTGTTTTCAAAATTAATTTTTCAATAAATTGTACAATAGTTGTATACATTAATATCTGCTTGCCATTATTTTGCCTAGACGTCTACTTTCAGAGCTTATTACTACTAAAACCAGTAATAATCAAATGCAGAGGCAATTATTTAATACGATAAAAGAGTAGATACATTTATATAGTCTTACAGATACAACTGGCCCTTTGAGGGCAACCATAGTGCTGATGCGGCCCAAGATGAAATTGAGTTTGAGAGCCCTGGTATATACAGTACTCATGTATACAGAGAACTGGCATGGTGAAGTGGTTTGAGCATTTGACTAGGACCTTGGAGACCAGGTTTGATTTCTCACTCAGCCGTGGAAACCCACTGGGTGATCTTGGGTGCATTACATACTCTCAGCCTCAGAAAACCCCCTGATAGGTTAACCTTAGGATTGCCAGAAATCGGAAATGACTTGAAGGTACCCAATACATACAGAATACACTTCAGGGGTTTTGTGAGGATGAAAGTTGGGAGAAGAGCCATGAATGCTGATTTGAGCTCATCTGATGGAAAAGAGGAGAGTAATATAAATAAATTGCCTAAATATCCTGAAGGGACCAGCTCTTGTCTGACCTTGGGAGCTAACCAGGTCAAGCCTGGTTAGTCCTTGGGAGGGAGACTTCCAGAGAATACCAAGTGCTGTAGACCCTGCTTCTCAGGCTTTCTAATCTGAAAGATGAGCAAATCTGTTTTCCTAATGGGGGAGAGACCATTGACCACAACTGCCCATTGACTACAATTGACCAATTGAGCCTGGAAAGTTTCTTTTTCAAAGTAATTTTTTCTAAAAGTTTTAGGATAATAATTTTTTACAATTTTTTCTGCAGTGCTCAGAGTTAAATCTCATGCAATCACTCTTTGCTTTTTATTACTTTCCCACTACTTTTTTGGGGGGGGGGCTGAGAAGGAGTAAGGAATCTTAGAACTGGGAAGTGAGCAGCATAAAGGCTGGAAAATTCTATTCAAAATGCCAATTAAAATGTTTAAAAATGTACTTTGAAAGCTAACTAGGAAAATTAGCAAGAACAAATGTGAACATTATACCCGACCTTCACTGGTTATATTACTTTTATCTTTGTTTTTAATTAACTAATCACAGGTAATTACATTATTTGCAACTCATGGCCTCTGAGCACCGCCCAGGCATACCAAACATGGTCAGCCCTCCACATTTCTGGGTTTAAGGCCATTTCCGCACTAGAGTGTTATAGCGCTATGATTCCACTTGCAACATCCTATGGAATCCTGGAGTTTGCCGTTTCGGGAGGGGCCGGCTGGCCCCTCCCAAAATGGCAAACTCCAGGATTCCATAGAATGTTGCAAGTGGAATCATAGTGCTATAACACTCTAGTGCAGAAATGGCTTAAGATTCACCGATTTGATGATTTGTGAGTTTCTCCCACCCCACGCCATGCAACCTCAAGTGCTTCTGATCAGGCCATGTAGTCCTTTAAAAACCTGCCTCTGGTCCTCCTCCTCCACCAGCCACTGCCTAGCCAGCTAATAAATGACTGTCTCCCAATTTCTCAGCACCACAAATCCTCTCCTGATATCTTCCACACACTCAAGGAAGGAGATGGGTGAGAGAGAGGAAGTATGAGGTCACCATGCCGACCCACCCCTTCCCTTCTCCTTTGCCAGACTTGGTTTGGACTCTGGGTGCCCACTCCCCCTCATCACACCACAGCCCGCTTCCCACAGCCACACAGGCACCTTTTGATATTTGCATTTTTTCCACTTTTGTAGGGGTCCTGGGGCCCTAACCCTAGAGAATGTGGAGGGCCAACTGTACTGCTCCAACCACTCTAGTCAGCTGTGTCTGCATTTCACACAGTTGTCCAGAGTGATGTTATGTCAATTGAATTGTGGGTAATAGAAAGCTTTGGCAGGTTCTCACTGTTCGGAGCAGATTTCGTAGCACATTCTTCTAATTCTTGTGGCTGCCAGCAGCTAGACCTGCTGGTGGTGGAGGTTTCCTGAGCCATCTTGAGTCACCTGGAAAAAGATTTTTGCTTGGATCACGTACAGAATCCAAGCAGCAGTCATGCTGGTAGGGGATTCTGGGAGCTGTAGTTTAGAAAGTAAGTTTTCTAAGCTCTGTTGTCAGGACCCTTGGTGAGACTTTTCGTTACGAAATCTGCCCAGCTTCCCTCCACCTGGGGGAAAATTTCCTACATGGCCAGTGACTGTGGTCAGCATCCATTCTGCTACAACTCAGCTGTCTACAACACCAGAAACTTTAACCCCCACTTTGAAATGTTCCCTATTATGCAGCAAAGCAGCTACGTACGGGAAAGCATATCTCAGTTTTATTGCATTTCTAGGAATTCTACCTCCATTCTCACCTTCTCCTTGTTTCTGTTGGATTGCCTGGCTTCTCTTCTTTTTGCAAGCAAATTTGTGTGGGGTTTTGAATCTTTAAAATATGCATATTTGTGCATGCATTTGTAACGTACGATATTTCCCCCGCTTCATTGACCAAGATCTGTCACTGCACATGTACCCATTCTGAGCCATTCAGATTTTTAAAACGTAGCCAGGTTTTTGTTGTGTCCATTTTAATTCTGCAAAACAGAACACCCTCATAAATACGTGCATGTTGGAGGCAGGATGGGATTTGTGTTGCGAGGAGTCTCAAAGGATGCAAAATGGATTGGTTAATTGAGAATAATGAATGAACATTCTTCTTTATTTGCAGCCTGTTGAAGCTAAAGTGAAGAAAGAAGGAGGGAGAGACTGAGACATTTGTCTGCTAGGGAAACTCCTCAACAAAACATATGTGTGTCTCAGTTGTCATTTTTTAAAGAGAACAAAACAACAGCCAACCCTCCCCTAGTCAGTGAAGGCTACAAGAGCAAAGCCCTCTTATAAGAACAGAATATTAGATGCAGCAAAACCTAAAGTCTCACAGTTGATGAAAGTAAGAAGCAGGTGGTCTCAGACCATAAAGCGAGCATAACCTACCCACATTTCCTCTGCTGTACTTAACAGGTTTGGTCTGCTACCTCCAACTTGGCAACCTAGGAAAGTGTCATGCAACTCTAATTCCTCCCACCCACTAAAACATGAGGATGATGGGAGCTGCAAACCAACAAATTTGGAAGGAACTGGATTCAGGAAGGATATAGACAAGCTGGAATGTGTCCAAAGGAAGGTGATTGAAATGGTAAACAGCCTGGAAACCATGCCCTGTGAGGACTAGCTTAAGGAACTGGGTATGTTTAGCTTGGAGAAGAGAAGGTTTAGAGGTGACACAATAGCTATCTTTAAATATTTGAAGGGATATCATATAGAGAGTGGAGCAAGTCTGACTTCTGCTGCTTCAGAGACTAGGACATGGAGCACTGGCTTCAAACTTCAGGAAAAGATATTCCATCGAAACATTAGGAAGAACTTCCTGATGGTAAGAGCAGTTGGACAGTGAAATACACCCCCTCAGAATGTAGTGGAATCTCCTTATTTGGAGGTTTTTAACAGAGGTTGGATGGCCAACTGTCGGGAATGCTTTGATAGTGTATTCCTGCATGGCAAGGGGTTGGACTTGATGGCCTTTGAGCCTCTTCCAAATCTATGATTCTGTGAGAATGATTGACTGCTCAGTTTCCTGCACAGAAATCCACCCACCCCATCTGCCATATTCCAGAGAGCAAAAAGCTGGCAAGACAAAAATATGAAGGACTTTAAAAGGTCATTGTTCAGGTTGAGGCCTAACCCTACTATGCTCTCCTCCTTCAATCACTTTTCTCCTGTCAAACAAGAAGGGAAGCAGATAGCGCACCTCTCTCCACCGCCTGTCCCATTCTGGCATTATGAGCCTTCATGGACCTCCAACAACACCATAACAATTCATACCGACAAGCTGATGTTAAGGAATCCACAATTTTTCTACATGGTTGAGCAGCACTTTACAAGCTGAGTGAACAGCATTTGAAGGTCAAGCTATGAGAAAGAGAAAGCCTGAGAGGCTTTTTATATGGACATTTCATTTCTTGAGGCCATCATACCCACACACACACCAGAATTTGCCCACAAATTCTCTGGAAGACAACCTAGTAATGTTATAAGCCAGGATAAAACTACCAAACTGATAGATGGCGGCAAGTGGTGATATGAGAGGACTATTTGTGAATTTTAGGAGCGAAGAGGACCAGATTGAAGGAGATAGAGTTCAAAATCTAGTTTGTGATGTAAATCTCTGCTGGGATATAACACACCCTCAAAGATACTGAATGTGTCTTTGTGTGTTTAGTATAGTTTTTCCGGATCTTTGGCAAGAAAATTGGTTGGCCCAAGGAAACAGCTGTCCAAGGGCTGATTCTAGCTAGGGGAGTGATGGGGGCCCAGCGAAGGTCCAAAGCTGCGAAAGAGGCCAAAGATAGAAGAAGAAATGTTTGATCCAACTCACCCAGCTGTGCCCAAGCCAATCCCAGGAGAATATGGAGGACTGGGATTTCTAGCTGATCCATTGCAAAGGCTCCCAAAACAGGGATGGAACTGACAGTCAAAATGTCTCTAGATAAGGGTGTCCTGATTTTGTGCTCACAAGGGTGTAGAAGCCTGGACCCTTGGGACAGCAGTGGTATCTTGCGGAAGAACAAGTGTGGAGAAATAGAAATAGCTCTAAGCAGGAAACCTCAAAAAGAGGAAGGGAAATGTCATGGGGCGGGAGTCAGACAGTGGGCTGTGTCCTACTCCCCCAGGGGAAGTGAGTCCAGCGTCAGAAAGACAAAAAACAGAGCTCCTAATCTCTTTTCTTCCATTATGGCACCCTAGCAATGGAAGATAATTTTGTCTGGTTTGTGTTTTGGCAAGAATGTTCACAGTCTTGTTCATAAATTCAAGGGAAATACACCACTCCACACAAAACTTCCATAAATGCACACATATACACACACATATATTTTAAAAAGTCAAATATGAGAGAAAGCAAGCATAACAGGCTCATGTATCTAGGCCCAAGTCTTAGAGTGTTTAGCTCTTGACATCTGGTTTTGAATCCCTGTGTGTTTAACCATTTTTGTGGTGCTGAATCATAGAATCATAGAGTTGGAAGGGACCACAACTTCCATCTAGTCCAATTCCACTTTCAACATCCTATGGAATCCTGGGGTTTTATAGCACTATAACAGTCTAGTATGGAAGTGGTCTCAAGCACACTCTGAAAGGTGCCATCCAATTTTTGCTTAAAGGCCTCCAGTGAAAGAGAGTCTACCATCTGTAAGGACAGTCTATTGTGAATATTTCTCACAGTTAAGAAATTATTCATAATGTTTAGTCGAATCTCTTTTCTTGTACAGTCAGCTCTCCACATTTGTGGGTTTGACTTTCATGATTTTGATTATTTGTGAGTTTCAGATTTGATTATTTGAGAATTTCTTCCTCCTGCTCTCCCCTATCTCAGGTGCTTCTTTTCCAGGGAAACCCTCTTTCTTGGTGGCTCTGATCAGGCCACATAGCCCTTTAAAAACCTGCCTCTGGTCCTCCTCCTCCTTCACCAGCTGCTGCGTAGCCAGCTAAGGATGGTTCTCAGCTCAGTTTCTCAGCACCACAAATTCTCTCCTGATGCCCCCCTGCCCCAAGGAAGGAGATGGGCAAGAGAGAGGGCCACCATACCAACCCACTCCCTTTCCCTTTCTTTCTGTGACCTGGTTTAGACCCCGGGTGCCTGCTTTCTCCACCACGCCTCAGCCCCCTTCCCACAGACACAGACACACGCATTTTTATATTTGTGATTTTCCCACTTTTGCTAGACTCCTGTGCCCCTTACCCTAATGTGAAGGGCCAACTGTTATTTGAATGCACTGGTTTGTGTCTCTGGAGCAGCGGAAAACAAACTTCCTCCATCTTCTACTTCTTTTCCTTTCAGGTATTTAACGTTGGCTATCATACTCTCTCACCTATGCTTGCCACTGCTTTTTTCTGATGGAGTCCACATTGTTACCAGTAATGTGGCAGAAACCTTTAACATGGGCAGCTTTGTGCTTTGAACAGCTGTTCCTATAGAACTTTACCAGGGCAAATGCAGGAGAATTTTGTTTGCTGCATTTTTCATAAGAACTGTCTCAATTTCCTGGAGTCTTAGTAAATAGGATGGAGAGTATGTGAGATTAATGAAGAATTTAAAAGGGGGGAGAAAATGAAACTTATAGATTTGTTCATCCCTACAACATCCTTCTTCTCATTCGGTGTGTGTAGTCCGTATAGTATTTTCATCACCTTCCTGTCTGCGTGCTTCAACAGACACCCTGCTCTTAGGCCATTTCTGCATGACGACATTCTTCTGCATCATTATGATGCAATCCCAGGTCCGGAAGGGAGCGCGTCAGCAATGCTTCCCTCTGCACCTGCTTGCTCCATGTGGAAGGGAGCACAATGGTGCCACCTCTTCCTTCCTTCCTTCTGCAGTGCAGCTGGGCACTTTCCATTGCTGTGTGATGGAAGGAAGCATTGCCATTGTGCTTCCGTGCCTTCTACAAGGCTAGGAGTGACGGGAACACCGCATGACTGCAGGTGCAAAATGAACTTTTCCGTTTTGCGAAAACTGCGTGAGCATGATGCTTGGGGATGGGATGGCGGCAGGCTGGCAATGACCAGCTGACTGCCACCATCCTGTTTCAGAAGTGGTATGACCCCATTGTGCAGAAATGGCCTTTCTTTACATCCAGCCAATGTCACCCCAAGACATTTTGCAAAGGATAAGGTTCTGAAGGACAAGGTTGTGCCCCCCAAACCTACAGAATATTAACTGGCATGTGAACAACACTGTCAGGGGAATAGCATCCTTTGCTGTCCTTGAGTATAACCAGCTTATGAACGGACACAGGATGAGCAGCCTCTAGTGCCTCAGGCAGCTAATTCATCTGCCTAATGATAGGGCTGGTCTTGTTTCCACTTATAAAAATGGCAAGGTAATACTTGTGGGCCTCTGTAAGACCTGCTTCTCTTGGGTCATAGTAAGGAAAACACACAGAATAAGTTGTTTGATAGCACAGGAGGGATAGCAATTGAAGATGTTGTCATATGGAGCTTTCTCCTCTTCCTGGTAAAATTTCTATGTTTAAAACAGGATAAATGGCTCATCTAGAAGAATCCCTAGCTCTCTTTCTGGTTTGGAAGGAGAAGGAAATTAAAGAGATTGGATGGCCAGAGATGCTTCAGTTCTAGATTTCCTCTGTTGGTAGGAGGTTGGATTAGATCAGTGTGACTCAAAGAGGTAGTTTGTGGATGAATGCTGATCCCTGAACCAAGTGCTAGTGGTCTCTGGAGAGCTCCCAGGTAAGAAAGAAACAACTGTAGCCAGTAGGCACAAATATGGTACTTGTTCCTGCCATATTAGAGGAGAAAATTGCTGGATCCCCAAATCAGATAGCTTAAGAAACACCAGACTCAATAACTTTTGCTCTTATAATTGACCCTTTTAATTATACCATTTCCATGACTGTGTGATTCTAAGCGGAGGATCGTAGGTGTAATTTTAAAAAAAATAAAAATAGAACAAGGAACTGGTGCTCAAGAAATAATTATAGAAACAAGCAATTCAAAAGTGGGAAGGTTGAGGGGAGGAAACCATTTTTTAAAAAATGTAAGAAATGACTAACTGAAGAGCCTATCCACTTTTGCTTTTGTCATGTGGATAGAATTTAGCAATGAAGAAGAAGTGTGCTGTTTGATTACAGCACAGAAATTACCTTTGCTGTTCTTCTTTTTGGCTTATCGGGCAAGAACAGCATTTTGGCAATGCTAAAATACTTCAGTCCAGAATCAGCCCTACCCCGGCCTCTCCAAGATTGGGGTATGAGGCATATGGACTAGCAGTATTGCGAGCCAACATTCATTACGGTCGGGTCCAAAGCACATCCCGGTGCTGCTTGTTGAGGTAAAATTCACAGACAGTAATATTCTGAATGGTTGCATGATGCTTTCCAGCTGGTGGCAGCAGGCAGGGGCTTGCTTTCCTCTTTCTTGCTAAACAACAAAGGAGATTGATTAGCTGGGCAGACCAGTTTTTAGAGCTGGAAGCCAGTTCTTTCAAGCAAGGAAATGGGGCTTTTGATCACGATAACAAATGACAGCAGACGTAAAGCCATCTTAACTAGGCTGTATAGAATTACTTGCCTGCTATAATACTGTCAGCATATTGAAATGTGTCCTATCAGGTATTAAGATGGGCTTTTCTCCTGTGATAGTTAGCTATTTGTAGAGTATTGTCTGACCCACTCATGTAGAACTGAGTTTGGTATTAGCATGGGGGGGGGGATCAGTAGTGAGCATTGGTTCCCTTCAGTCAACATGCTGACAACCAGCCGTTGGCACAAAAATGATCATGGCTTTATTAGTTACAGCTGAAGAGGCTTGGCCTTAGCATGTGTCCAGATCCAGACATTAGAAAACCCTTGTACCAACTGATGTGAGCCAAATGCCCAGCCTGCCTTCTGGGCAGTTCCTGAGATGACAGCACTGGGATGCTCTCCCATTGTCAGAGCAAAACAATCGAGGGATATAGGCTCTCCTCTAGGTGAACAAAGGGTTAACGACATGATGGGTTAGGTTACATTTATTGGAGGTCAGCATCACTTAGGAGCAACAGAAATCATGAGAGACTTGAGAGACTTGGGACTGATGAAGATTTAGGCGAAGTGCCTCCTGCCTTGCTGTCCCTAAGGGAGTTTGATTTTGGCTGGAAAAAGAGGTCCAGACTCCCAGCTTTCCCTGAACATCCGAAGATCCAGAATGTCATCTATATCATGAGTAGAGCAGAAATGTTCAGCCATTTAAGTCAGGGCTTACCTTTCTTTCTAACCTGGGCTGAATGTGATTTAAACCAGTGGCTCTTAATCTTTTCTTTATCACAGACCCCCCCCACCTTTAAATATCTTTTGTTGCTGTGGGACACCAAGGTTTAACTCAAGATTTAGAAGTTTAAAGTGCATCAAGTATTTATGTAAAGTTGCTCATCAAGGGTCTTCAGATGTGGAGAGAAAGAAGAAATGAGTAAATGCACAAACTCCCATTACATTTTTAACAGGAATGATTCCATACAAATCTGTCTCCTTCCTCCCTCCCTTCCTTCCTCTCTCCCTTCCTTTGGCCATTTCTGCCGTTATGATGCTATTATTCCACTGCCAACATCTTATGGAATCCTGGGATTCACAGTTTAGGGATGGAGATTTAGAATTCTCAGGCAGATAGCACTTTGGCCTCAGTAAACTACAAACCTCAGAATTCCACAGGATGTTGAAAGTGGAATAATAGCACTGTATCAGTGTAGTGTGGAAATGGCCCTTCTTTCTTTCACTGTAAATGCTCATAACATTTCTTTAAGTCTTTGCGGAACCTCTGTGAGGATATCATGGATCCCTGGGGTCCAGACACCAGAGGTTAAGAACCACTGTTTTAAACTATGTTTGTAACTTTGTACCTGCTTCTAAGTAATATGTGAAGGAAGGAAGGTACCTTCATATATAAGATGCCTCTTTTTCTAATGTGAGATTGTTTGCTTAGAATAAACGCTTTTCTTTAAAGGTGCCTTCTTTCCATATTCTCTTCATGTGTCCTTGCTCAGTGTTTGTGGGCTGATGTGTATAGAATTCTTATCTCCCACGGAGGAGGAAGGCAGGGTCTTTGCTGAGTCAGAGGGAAGGAAAGTGCAAGTTAAACCTCTCAGTAATTTCCCGCTAAGATACTAAGTCACAGGGGCTGAATTAGTGGGTGGTAGCGGCTAGTTAGAATTTGGGGGTCCTATTACAGATGTCACCTGGATGGAAGCCATTGTTTGTTTGCCTGTCAGGGGTTATCTGCTCCTGAGCTGATAACTCCCCCCCCCGTTTCCTTATCCTCTATAGACTGGATCCAGTCACATACTGAAACCACCTAAAGTTGTGACAAAATAATATTTATTTTACAACAATTATTCCATGAGATGCAAAGCTGGGATAGTGGAGACAAAGTTAAAGAATATTCTAAACCAGAGAGTGATGGGGACCTACTTTTTTATACCTTTGAGGCAGATCTGAGTGAAAACTTTGTTCAGGCTTTTTCTCAGGTCCCACCTCTCCAGTCACCAGTTCATACTCGACTGGCTGCTTGTCCTGCCTTCTAAACGCCGGCACTACTCATGCTAACCTTCCTGGGAAGAAGACGGCCAGACAGAGTGAAAAATGGCATTGAGAAAAATCCTGGACTGGTATGAATCTTCCCAATTTAGAACTTGTTCTGTGATAAATTCACACCTTTTCCTCCCCACAGAAAATAGTGCAGGAAAAGTATCAGTATGTACATCTATTTTTTGTGTGTGTGTGTGCAAAATTATACTATTATCTGTGCACAAAAATCACATGCAAATTTTCTGCAGAATAAGTCCTAGCTAAGTCTTTTCCAGGCTGGAAACAGCATTGACTATAAAATACTGTTGTTGGGGATTGTCAATTCATTTAAAGACTGTAATATGATAACTTTTAATATTAGTATACTTCACAAAATTATTTAATGTTCTGGATGTGAGAACAGCACAGCGTATTTAGCGTAATCCTTCCTCTAGAGGGTAACAGTAGCATTGTAGAAATCAGGCTATTGCATATTAGACAAAGGATTCCACTGAAAGGATTCCAGGAAAAACTGTCATTAATACATCTTTCTGTGACTGCAATGTAGATCTATTAACTGCATATCAGGTAACCCTTAGAAAAGTGGTAAGTTACCCTGAGGGTAAGAAAAGGAAGTCATATGTCCTGCAATTCCCCTTTTACAGGTTAATTAATGTTGTTTTCTGCTTTGGTTAGGATTAGCTCTGTGGGTTTGAATCCTGGAATCTTCCTCTCAGATGCAGAGAACATATTTTCACAGTGAAAATTTCAGGTTTAATTTCTGGTATCATCGGGTAGTTACAGATTTAAACATTAAAAAAAATAGAGAAGTGTGGCCAATGGGTCATGTGTGGCCCATTGGGCCTTAGATTAGGAACATATTCAAAAGAAATGACAGCAAAAAAAGAGTGTCTGTTTCAAGATTTACATAATATTTAAAAGAATACTCATTGGCTGACCACCTCCACCACCACCACCACCTCCTCCTCCTTTTTCCTCCCCAAAATTGGGCTCACACTGTACAACAATACATTTTAAATACATAAATGGAGCATATTAAAATAGAATTTAAACTGTTACAGAATTAACCAACAGCTTAAAAAGATACAGAAAGATAACAATTAAAATTAAAACAGTACAGCACCCCCCTAGCCCATTCTTTAAAAACTTTCTGTATCTGCCTAAAAAGATTTTGGCATGCTACCAGAAGGACAACAAGGAGGGAACCGTTCTAGCCTCCATGGGACGGGAGTTCCAGAGTCTGGGGGCAGCCACCAGGAAGGCCCTCTCCGACCCCACCGGCTGTGCTTGCAATGGTGGTGGGACTGAGAGAAGGACCTCTCCCGATGACCATGGAGTCCAGACTGGTTCACACAGGGAGACACCGTGTGCCAATTAGTCTGGACTTGAGCCCTATAAGGCTTTATGGATCATAACCAGCACTTTGAACTGTGTTGTTAAGCTAGACATGGCTGTGTAAATTTTGCCATTCACATTTACAATCATGTACCATTTCCTCAATTACGAATGTCCCCTAAAACCCACCTTAAAAGCCAGGAAGCTTTATCAACCAAAGGAGTTCTGTGGTGCTGACGAACGTGGCACTGAATAATGTTGCATCCAGCTCCCATTTGCCAGTGATCCATGGTGCCTCAAGCAGCTGCAGAAACCTCGGCAGGGTCTTGTTGTCACTGCTCGTTGCCCTGTGACTCGCTGTCAGGAAGGGGCTGGATGCGTCATCTTTCAGCATCCTGCTTTCCAGTGATGCAGAGTTCTTTTGGTTGGTATGGTAGGTGCGGGGGGAGGAACAGAATGGGAGTCAGATTGCTGATACATCATTGTAGCTATGCCTCTTAGCCAATTTTTTTGATAATGCTATGAGGCCTTTTAAACCTGACACAGTTGAAGATCTTAGCATTCTTCATCTGGCCTTGACTCCAGGAAAGGTTGGAGAAGGCCATTGCCTGAAGTCTGGGAGAGCAACTGACAATCAGTGCTCAACTAGAAAGAGCAGGGATGGGAAACATGTGATCCACTATATATTTTCAGACTGCAGCTGCTTTTGTCCTGGGTAGAACTGCCAAGCCAGGACTATTGAAAGTATAGTTGGCCCTCCACGTTTGCTAGGGTTAGGGGCACAGGGCTTCTGCAAAAGTGGAAAAATCTCAAATATCAAAATGTGTGTGTGTGTGTGTGTGTGTGGGAAGGTGGGCAAGGTTTCGTTGGAAGAACAGGCACCCATGGTCCAAACCAGGTCAGGGAAAGGAGAGGGAAGGGGGGTGGGTTGGCATGGAGGCCCTATACTTCCTCTCTCTTGTGTTACTGCAGCTTCTAGGCCGCCTTGGCGATAGCATAAAGATATCTTTTTGATATTGATAATTCGGCTTTCTTCCGCCACCCCTCTCCACATGTTTGTGAGGCTCCCAGACAAGCACGAAACTAGGCTTGGTGGCTGATTGCTGCAGTATTCCTAAACAATACAGGCAAGCCAGAAATAGCCAGATTGCCACTTCAGGAGACCTCCCGGCAAACACCCTATTATGTATGCACACCACCTACAAAGGACTCCCTGCCCCGAACAAGTAACTTGACCAGCTGAACTATCAACTGTCCAGCATCGCGCATTTGCATACTGGCTGCCCCTTTGTCAATTCGGACCTAACTCAATCATGTTAAATTCTGACTTTGCTGAGGCTTTGTCTCATACCCGAAATCCATTGTTCTCACCACGTATGGCATAGCCTGCAGTCACACTTCTCCCTATAAAAACCCCTGATTCCGAGATCCTCTTCGGATTGCTCCTGAGTTCCAGACTGCCTTGCTACCGCTTTGCTTGGCGAGCCTCCTCTCAGCTCCACGTGCTGAGTCACATGAACCCCAGCACTGCTCTCTATCTTTCTGGACTTCAGGACAGGTTTCGTATCACCCAAATCAACTATCCCTCTGAAAAATCCCTCTGTCCCACACCTACCTTTATTTTCTATAGTTATCTGAGTGAGTGAGTTGCATACACTGTTTGCCTGTATTTTAATAAAGATCTCATTTATTCTTTCAAAACGGTTTGCTTCTTGACTGGCCTGACCCCGTAGACATAGGGTTAAAGATCCTGCTAAGTTACCCTGCCTCTCGTAACGCTAAAGCAGTGCTCAGAGCTAATTTTCCCCACTTATAGTTGAGCACATTTTGATGTCCCTCACGGGACCCCCAGTAAACAGGGTAACATTTGCCCATCTCCTTCTTTGGGTGTGTGTGTATGAGGGCATCAGGAGAGGGTCTGTGGTGCTGAGAAATCACGTTGCAAGCTTACCTTAGCAGGCCAGGCAGTGGCTGATGGAGGACCAGAAGTGGGTTTTTAAAGGGCTGCATGGCCTTTTTGGAGCTGCCCAGAGGGAAGGTTCCCCTGGAAAAGAAGTGTCTGGGATGGGGTGAGGGCAGGGTTTGAAGAAACTTGTAGTTAATCAAATCCATGAAAGTCAAGCCTGCAAATGTGGAGGAGTGACTGAACTGAGATTTCAGCAACAAAAATAGATGCCTGGGGAAGATTTCTTATAATGTCACACAAAGTGGCCAGCTGTGTAAGTCATTCCAGACCCTGTTGCTAGTACATCACCTTGTGCATCCAGAATGTATGAATTATATATGTTACATTCATCTCTTGTAGGTTAATTTCATACAGGGGGAGGCAGTGTCCAGGTGACCTATGTGCCTATCTGCATAGCCTGCTGCCAAGATGATGGACAGATTCAAGACTACCACTGATCAACCGTGAGATGGATTTTTATCTTTAAACCAGCTCCATCCTGATCACCATTCAAAGAGAGATCTCTCCTTTGACAGCCCTGCATGTAAAAAACTATCCTCTGTAAACTAGGAGACGTGAGCACCCTCTTCAGGTCTGTATGAGGAAGTGCACTGCATTGGGGATTTTAGCCCTCTCCTATACCTATGGATTTGTCATGTTAGGACAGTGGTTCTCAACCTGTGGGTCCCCAGATGTTTGTGGACTTCAGCTCCCAGAAGCCCTGAGCGTTGACCATAGTGGCTGGGGCTTCTGGGAGCTGAAGTCCACGAACATCTGGGGACCCACAGGTTGAGAACCACTGTGTTAGGACTACCATGGGCTTTATCACACCAGCCTGTTGTCTCACAGCAGTCGTGTTATTTAACGAAACAAGAACATACTGGTATAGAAGCAATCACTATCACACTGCCTCTACAGTAACACTGTACTGCTTGTTTGGTGACGTTCCCACAGTTAGTCTTCTGCACCACCCTACTGATCTTGCCTCCCTTCCCCTGTCCATGGTACCTAGCACATGCATTGTATTCCCCCCCCCCTTTTGCACCATGATTGCACCATTACGGCATGTGGGAAGATTTCCTTCCCATCATTTTGCCATTATGTTTCCTATCATGCTGCCATTTTGGCATTCTGCTCTTCTGGAACCATGGTTAGTTTTCTGTTTTGTGGTAATGGTATAACTGTGCTCAGGAATGGAGCAAAAGCAACATTGCTCACCTGTACCACAATGTCCTCTTTGTCCATACACTGGAAGTACAATGAGCTCGCTCTGCTTGGGGATAGGAAGAGGTGAAGGAGAGAGCAATGTCTACTGATACCACATGACCATTGCAATATCAGAACTGCGGCGGAATGAAAGGATCACACGAATGCTGGGTCCTACACTTAGGAAGAAAGAATGAAATGCACAGATATCATATGGATGATATCTGTCTTGAAAACAGTATAATAACAATAATAATAAAATTTATTTTTATCCCACCTCTCCCAGTGGATCGAGGCGGCGTTACAAGAACATATAAATACATTAAAACGTTAAAATGTAGCCCATCCTCCCCACCCACCAACCTTTCTATCCCCTTAAAACACATTAACTATTAAAAACAAATTAAAAACAAAATTAAAAACAAAGGGACAATTGATGAAAGGCGGTGGAACACTACTCTGGGAAGGCCTGTCGGAAGAGACAGTCTCGACTGCTTTTTTAAAGCAGTCAAGACTGGTAATGTGCTGGGTCTCCTCCGGCAGGCCATTCCATAACTTGGGAGTGACCGAAGAGAAGGTCCTCTGGGTAACCGCAGCCAACCTAGTTCTGATTGGCTGCAGTAAATTCCTCCCTCTGAAAGGCACCTAGAAGTCTTAGCTGACCACAAGCTGAACATGAGTCATCAGTGTGATGCAGCAGCTAAAAAAGCCAATGCTATTCTGGACTGCATCAATAGGAGTATAGTGTTGAGATCAAGGAAAGTAACAATACTACTCTATTCTGCTTTGGTCAGACATTATCTGAAATACTGTGTTCAGTTCTGGGCACTACAATTCAAGAAGAATATTGACAAGCTGGAACGTGTCCAGGGGAGAGTGACCAAAATGATGAAGGGTCTGGAAACCATGCCCTGTGAGGAGCGACTTAGGGTTCTGGGTATATTTAGCCTGAGGAAAGAAGGTTAAAAGGTGACATGATAGCCATGTTTAAATATTTGAAAGGATGTCATGCTGAAGATGGAGCAAGCTTATTTTCTGCAGTTCCAGAGACTAAGACATGGAAGAATGGATTCAGACTACAGAAAAAGAGATGTCACCTAACATCAGGAAGAACTTCCTGCGTGTTAGAGCTGTCCGACAATGGAATATGCTGCCTTGGAGTGTGGTGGAGTCACCCTCTTTGGAGGTTTTTAAACTGAAGCAAGATGGCCATTTGCTGGAGGTGCTTTGAGTGTGGGTTCCTGCATGGCCATTGTGGTCTCTTCCAACTCTATGATTCTATGAATAAGCAGTGGTGGAAAAGCAGCATTATAGGAGCCATTCATGGGTATTTCCCATGAATGAAAAGAGACAACCCACTGTTGATGGAATGCAATCCAACACTGGGAGAGTGATGATGTCATGCTGATGTCATATGATGAGGAGAGATCAAAAACAGAACTAAGCTACTGCAATTGTGCAACAAACCCAGCATGTGATAAAGTCCCATGTTACTCTATGCCTCTCCTGCAAGCTAATTTAGGAGCCAGTTTGCTTGGGCTTAGAGCAATGGATAGATCTGAGTCCTTTTTTTATCTCAAGAGATGGAGAGCGACTTCTGATTATGTATTCCAAGCGTAAATGGAAGCTTTAACACTTAAGGTTTCAGTTTAGGCACTCTGCAGTCTCCATTTTGGGAGCAATTCTGCTTCACACTTCCTGGCTGCAATGTCTAAATATATTTTTATTGTAAGAAAAAATATTTTAAATATATTTTTATTGTAAGAAAAAATATTTTAAATACATTTTAAATATATTTTTATTGTAAGAAAAAAATAAGAAGAAATTTCTAATATTTACATCTACATATAGAATAGAAATATCACCATTAACAGTTGTAACAGAAAAAAAAACAGTTGTGTTAAAGAAAAAGTTAGTAATAAAAGGTTACAAAATATATATTTACAATGAATTATAACAATTTCTCATATTTAATTTTTAAACAATTTAAACTGAACTGATATACCATATCAGTTCTAAGGAAACCACTCTTTACTAGCTATTTGTTCGTTGTCAGTCTTAAGGAGGAGTTATCTTTATCCCATTTCTCATCAACAATTTGTATACAGTAATTATCTAACATTTATTTATTCCTTTATTTCTAAGTGCTTTTGAGTCTTCTTCCAATTTCCCTACCACCCCATAACTTCCTTTTCTAAGATTGTGGGTGGTAAAATATTTATTCATGTCACTCTGGCTAAATATTTTATATATACGTATGTAAATATATATTTCTTTATCCAAGGTTCCTACCTTATCAGAACATAATGTTACATATTTGACTTATAGTTAACCATGTAGTATACCTAAAATACATTCACACATAGAGTATACTTCTGACAGAAACATTATTATTCTACACCTTAAATATTCTTAAGATATTCGAGTTTTAAGTTTTCTGAAGATATAGTAGACTATAAAATATTGTCTTTATGGTTTAATCAGATGCCTCAACTGTTGCTAGTTTACCCCAAGTTTTCTCCATGGGGAATTATTATGCTCCAAGTAGCACAAAATTGGTTAGTTGAACTATATGATAGGATTTCTGCTAACTTGTCCAATTCTGCAACTTCGTAGAGTTTCAACAGCCAGTCCTCAATTAAAGGTGCTGCTGGATTCTTCCAATTCTGTGCAAGTAGGCAATCTGGCTGTGATTATCATGTATAGCAAAGCCCTCTTTTGGGTTTTTTTTAATCGTTGAAGTTGCTGAGAACTGTCTATCATGTTTAGAAGATAAATCTTTGGGCACAGTGGGAATTGGATTTTTAAAGTATCTGTTATTTTAGTGTAGAAATAAAAGTCCACGCTAGCTCTTTGTATCTTTCCCAATCCCTTAATCATAAAATTGTTGTGTTGGGACACTTAACATCTAATCCCTGCTAGTACAGGAATGCACAACTAAAGGATCCTTAACAAGTAGCCATTCAACCTCTGTTTAAAAACCTCCAAAAAATCCAAGACCTTCTGGTCTGTCTGTTTCACCACTGAGTAGCTCTTATTATCAGAGAGTTCCTCCTAATGCTTACTAATTTTTTTTTGTACCTGGAGGACTCAGGAGTTCACATCCATCTGTGACATTTTAATAGTCCCGGTAAAGGGAACACCTCACTCTGATATCTTGCTCTGACCTCTGTTTTTCTGTGGAGATAAAGCTGAGTAAGGGGGAATTATTCTTATGGAGACTACATTCCTCCCGGTTTGCATGTCACAGCTTATCTTTCAGTCCTTTGGCTGACAGAATGATTTAGAGAGATCGAGCATCTTAAAGACCCTTTTAAATATTTGGTATTTTGCAAGCAAAGAAACGGTTACATGGGTAAATTGTAAAAGGTGTTTTTTTTTAAAGAGCTTGTCATGCTCGATGCCTGCCTCCACATTTGCTTCATTTTAGGGAGTGTGTGTTGGTGCTGTCCAGCCGTGTTTGGATGTGTTTATTTTATTTTATGGTCTCCACCTGTGATAATGGGGCTTCCCATTATCTAGGCTTATCAAAGGGAGATACTTCCCTCTTCAGGTAAACCAAGGGTTAATGAGGTGTTGGGATTACATCAAGGGTCACAGGGTGAGAGCTGACCAACCAAAAGGAAAGGGTCAGCATCACAGGCCACAAGGTGAGAATTGACCAACCAAAAGGAAAAGAGGTGGGCATCTTGGAGAGGCTTCCAGATCCTTCCAAGGAGGAAAATATAAAACTTCTGAGAGGCCATGTGGCCAGAGAGAGAGAGAGAGAGAGAGAGGAGAGCTGGGCCAGTCGAGTTGGCAGCATGCCGTGTCTCCTGGACCCCCCCTTCTCCTTTAGACCATCTACGCCTATTACCTAATTGTGAGTAACTAGAAATAAGTAGTTAGTCGCGTTAGGGATGTTGTTATTTTGGGAATTGGCTGATCTTAAGAATGTATCTGTGCTGTTATATCTGTTTTGTAAATTCTTGTAACTAAGTGTACCTGGGAGAGGGGAGTCTCCCAAGTGTGATATTGTTTATTTGCATGCCTTGATTAAAGCACTTTTATAAACCTCCGTTTCTCTCCATTTCCACGCCAGGGTTGGCACACACTACATGGGACCTCTCACTCAGGGGAAGGGGGAGGTGGAAGTTCCTTACGCTTAGAGATTGGGCAGGGTCCCTCCTGTCCTGTCCAAATGATTCTTAATTCAGGGGGATAGTGGCAGCATACCTGATAGAGCTGGGAGATTGCCAGTCGTTCCATGCGTGGAAGTCAGCTTTGGAAGGCTGGCAAGAACCCTAGTAAAAGCACTGGGAGGGAATTTCCAGTCTTGCAAGGCTGGAAGTCAACTTAACAGACTGGAAATAAACCTACAGTATCACACCACCCAGGACAAAAGTATTTCTGAAGTGAAACCAGGAACTGTGTCTCAAGACTAGGGCTTGGTGGCTGTGCCAATTTTGTTCCTCCTGGTTTCTCATTTTTTTAAAAATTAAGTTTATTCTGACCCAGTTTCTGTATATATTTTAAAAACCTGCACAATAATTCATATAGATTTCCATCCATATTTTCTAATGTATAAAATATCTATCAGTGTACTGAGAATTTTCCCTTTATATAATGTGTTATTGTGTAATTTCCAGTAACATTTTTGCAAGCTGTTAAAAAAATACCCCAGGGAATGATATTACAAATAACTGGTAAAGTGTCACTTTTGGTGGACAAGTGTATTTTGTAACTCTTGGTGGACAAATTAGTTCAGTTCATGTGAAGATCCAGGGCTCATCCAGACTGACTGAAAAATTCCAGATTTTGTTCCTGTTATTTCTGATATTATATTGAGTTAAAATAGACCAATGTAGCGAGCTGGTATAAAAAGCCTCTCAGCATACAAAGAACTGGCAAAAAATATTCTGAGATAAACAAAATGCGTATAGATCTCCAAAGCAACATGAGAAAGAACAGGAGCAAAACCTGGGACTTTGTGGTCTGTTAAAACAGTTCTGATGCACTCTTAAGAGCCAGTGTGGTTTGAGCATTGGATTTTGACCCTGGAGACCTGTTGGGCCCTGGAAATCTGCACACTCTCAGCCCCCGAAAACCCTGTGATGGGTATGATTTAGGTTTGCCATAGGTCAGAAACAACTTGGAGGCACACAACAGGAACATGATGCATTGCCAGACTAACCTTGAGAACTTAGTGTTGTGTAGTGATTAAACTGCTGGACTTTGAGAGATCCAGGTTCTAGTCCCCAGTGAGCTTTAAACCCACAAATTGATTTTGGGCCGATCACACCCTTAGCCTGACCTGCTTCACAACATTTTTGCTGCATGGATCAAATGGAGGAGAAGGCGGCTCATTTATAATGAGATATTTTATAAGAAGCTCAGTTATAAACAAATAAATTTACCAAAATGGCAAGGGGTTCGAGACACAGCCATGAATCAGGATTACAAAGGAAACTCTGGTTTATTGTTTTCAAAGAGTATGATGCCCTGTCATTTCCATGCAAGCCAGAGTCATAAACCAACAACAGACCACAAGAAAACAATGGTGTTTGGGAGAGAACTTGAAAATTCTGAATCCCTGTACTCTACCTGTGTGGTGTAATGGTTTGAGTTTTGGAGTATGATCTTGAGACCAGAGTTTGATTCTCTGCTTGGCCATGGAAACTCACTGAGTGACCTTGGGCACATCACACACTCTCAGCACCAGAAAGCCCCTTTATTAGGGTTGTCTTAGTGTCACCATAAGTCAGAAATGACTTGACGACACACAATGACAAATGCTGTACTGCAGTGGGATTTATATTTTTCTCTTTGCCTCCATTTGGACTTCCCATGTGGTCTTCCCCTTTACCATGGGACCATCTTTTGAGGTCATACCTAGCTGTGACACTCTTGCAAAGAAGCTAGTAAAATGTGGGCTGGACAGTGCTACTGTTAGGTGGATTTGTAATTAGTTGACTGACCGAACCCAAAGGATGCTCACCAATGGCTGCTTTTCATCCTGAAGAGAAGTGACTAGTGGGGTGCCTCAGGGTTCTGTCCTGGGTCCAGTGCTACTCAACATCTTCATCAATGACTTGGATGAAGGAGTAAAGGGCATGCTGGTCAAATTTGCAGATGACACCAAATTGGGAGGGGCTGCTAATATGCAAGAGGACAAGATCAAAATTCAAAATGAACTTGACAGATTGGAGAGCTGGGCCAAAACTATCAAAATGATTTTCAACAGAGAGAAATGTAAGGTCCTACACTTAGGCAGAAAAAAATGGAATGCACAAATATAGGATGGAGGACACGTGGTTGGATAACAGTGTGTGTTTACAGGGTTTTAGGAGTCTTGGTGGACCACAAGATGGACATGAGTCAGCAGTGTGATGCGGTAGCCAAGAAAGCCAGCACAATTCTTGGTTGCATCAATAGGAGTATGGTGTCTAGATCAAGGGAGGTAATAGTACCACTCTATTCTGCTTTGGTTAGACCTCATTTGTAATACTATGTCCAATTCTGGGCACCTCAATTCAAGAAAGATATCGACAAGCTCAGGAAGAACTTCCTGATGGTCAGAGCTGTCCAGCAGTGGAACATGCTGTCTTGGAGTGTGGTGGAGTCTCTTTCTTTGGAGGTTTTTAAGTAGAGGCTGGATGGCCATCTTTTGGGAGTGCTTTGATATGTGTTCCTGCATAGCAGGGAGTTGGACTGGATGGCCCCTGTGGTCTCTTCCAACTCTATGGATTCTATGATTCTATGTCCTTGTCTTCAGTGTGGTGCCTCATGAGCTACTCACCTCTGACATCATTTAGGTCTTCCTGCTGACTGTGTTGCCTTGTGTAAGAATTCTGTTTCTGCCTCTGACTTTAAAGGTTTTGTGATCTAAGTGCATGTTGGGATATTGGGGGTTTTGCTGCTTTTTCTTCTCAGGGGCGGGGTCTGGGCAGAGGCTGCAGCTGCAGAGATGGACATCTTTCTAAAGATCTGACATCACGAGACAACCATCTTGACAGGTGCCAAGGAGTCAAGTACAGTGTATGAGCTGAAAAGAATTGTGGAGGGGATACTTAAAGAGACCCCCTAGAAGAACAGATGTTGTATAAAGAGGACAAGGTGCTGGATGACACCAAAACTCTTGGATACTGTGGCTTCACCAGTCAGACAGCGCAACCCCAGACCCAGCAACAGTTGGCTTGGTCTTCAGAGCTAGTGAAGATGCCTTTGAGACCCTCCGTACTGATCCCTTCTCCAGCTCCCTGGAGCTCCCAGATGGCATGAAGCTCCAGGTCTCCAGCAGCAGTGCAAATGAGCAAGCAGTGCAGTGAGACCCCAAGGGCAGCAGAGTGAACTGCACAACCTGCGATGACTTCTCCTCCCTCCTGCCAGGCACCCTTTTTCTATCTTCCAGTGTGGAGAGAGACACTGCACTATTCCTTGCCACCAGTCCAGCTTTCCCTTTCCTCCATCCCCTCTATAAGCAAGACTACACATACCCCCAAGCCCCTCCCCACTCATCAAACAGACAGTCATCAAACAGACACTCATCAAACAGTTTTCACTTTGGTTTTGAAAACAATAAGTTTGGCTTTTTTCCCCTCCTTTGAAGAAAAAGATAAAAGGTTTTGTCATCTATTTCAATGTATCATTTTAACAACTTGTATTTTAATGTGTGCATTTTATTATGTTTTCTTAAATAATTTTTATCTGTTTTACAGCCCTTTGACATAACATTACTCACATGAAGTGATGTAGAGAGTTATTAAATAGAAATCACTGTGCCTTGATATATGAGTCTCAGGCTTTAGTATGCTGGAGATCTGGAATCACCATAGAAAGTACTTGATGCCCCATCCTCCTCTACACTTGGCATGAGTTTCTCATAGAAACCTTGTCACCAACCAAAGATGTGTGTGCGTGCATGCATGTAAAGCGCTGAATATTCGAAACAGATTAGCCTATAGGACCCCATTAACTTGAAGATCATATCCATCTCTTGCATTTTATGGAAGAGAGCAAAATATTTGGCTAAGCCTGTCTTTCTCCTAAGCATGGGGAAATGCAAATAACTTATTTCCTCAAGGAAGATAAGAAGGAAGGAAGTGGATCACGCTGCCCAAAGTATATAAAGGGGTGAAAGAAGCCACAAAGTGGGGCCCATGGAATCCTACTGCAGATGAGTGAGGGTGTCTTGAAAGATGGCAGTGAAAACCTTTCACTGAGGTGAGATTTCATACTCAGGAGAACATATGCAGAATGAGGTCAAAGCTTACATTTCTGAATGTAAGCTTTCATATGACAAGATAGAATTCAGTCTTCTAGGTCTGTTGTTTGAATAGAAGATCGATGGGATTAGAGTGAAATGCATGTGTTTGAATGTCACACTAAACTAGGATAATTCTGTACCCTTCAAGTGTTTCAGACTACAATGTTCATAATCCCCAGCAGGATGGCCAATGATCATGATGACTTAGGTTATTTCCACACTCTACTGTTATGGTGCTATTATTCCACTTTTCAACATCCTGTGGAATTCTGGGGTTTATTATAATTTACTGAGGCATAAGAGCTCTCTGGCTGAGAATTCTAAAGGTCCCTCCCTAAACTGCAAACCCCAGAATTCCATAGGATGTTGAAAGTGGAATAATAGCACTATAACAATGTAGTGTGGAAATAGCCTAAGTTGTTGTCCAGAACATCTGAACATTACCAGGTTACCCACACCTGCTGTAAGCCATAGTTAAGAACAAGATTGGGCAAGATGGAACACCAGGCTGCATGTGATCTCTCAAGCTTGGCTTTGTGGCCAATGCTTCCCCAGGACAACCTTAGACTCCCCTGGAAAAGATAGAGATCTGTCTATCCATTATAAATAAAGTGATGGATGGACGGATTCTGAAAGCCCATAGAAGTAGTAATTCACCTTTTAGTTAGGTGGATGCTAACATTAAATATGTTTTTTTTCAAAACCACAGGTGGACTTTGGCCATTTATGGTTTTGTTTTTGTTTTGCTTTTTAGTATTTTAGGTCCTCCGTTTCAGGAGTGTTCCAGGAGCATAAATCTGGCCCCTAGACTACTGAAGCTCCCTACTCCTGGTGTAGGATAAGTAAACATTGCCATTGCGAACCACAGTGAGTGTCATGCTAACACACTTTCTTCCTCCCTTCTCAGATGGTGCAGCTATGAGAAACAGTTTGGATGCTTTCGCTTCTGTCTTTGATTAATCACGGTGTCATCAGGTAGTCCAGCTAGCCAACCAGCAAGCATTAAGTATGGTTTGTTTGAAAGAAGCCAAATTCAAAGGAAGTTGGTTTGTTTAAACAAGCAATAGTTTACCTTGACAACAGTTTAGGTTTTAGATGAATTGCTAAACTGTGAGTAGCACTCAAGGAAGGCGAAAGCTGGTGTACTCTTTCTTGCATCTGCCCCACAGGAGGAAATGCCAGAAGGAAGGACTGTGAGTCTGAGGTTTTCTATGGTTCATTTTCATAATGATACGCTGTAGCTTTACATGAAGCTTGAACACATCTAACAGTTCTAGTATAAAACCAAGGTGTTGTACAAAGTAGAATCTTGAACTTATTTTGTGGAAAAACAGATTCAAGTTCTTACCCAGCCAGCATGGTCATAGGTGGTCTTCATTAGTCCTGCTAACATTTCTTATCAAGAAGATAAACAGCTTCCCATCACTTAACATGGGCTGGATCATGCTTGTTTTTTTTGTACGGCGAAAAGCTTACTAGCTGAAAACCCTTTCTGAAGGATGTGAGTTCTAACTTCTGCAAAAGACATAGAATTACCATTCATTAATAATTCGGACCACACAATTTGTAGCTTTGGTAAGAAAGAGAAGGGGATCTGCCACTAAATTAGCTAATTCTCTCTAGTCTCTTTTTCATACACTCTTGTTTACGTTTCTGAGCAAACACAAATCAGGTGATTTGTGTGTGCACATGTCACACAATATTTTTCACTGTGTGATGCATCCAACAAAAAGCATTTTCAATCCCCTTTGGTTTCAGCTGAGGAACACAGAATATCTTTCATTTCTACTGGGTCCAATACATGACAGGATTATGCCCCAAACTGTCACCTTGTTAATTTCATCCGATGATGTGGGATCTAACTCTGTGAAAGTGTATGCAGTAATAGATATATTTTTCTTCATAGGAGGTGTGGGGAAAGTTCAGTTAACAAGTGATGAGCAGCATCTGAACCCAATATTTGAAATCCCCGGGAGGTCCCCTAAAGCTCCCCTCTAAAAAAAAAATGTGCTGAATTTTTCATCTGAAAACAAGACAAAATGCCCCCAAACCACCTGCAAATGTAGAGGTTTAGGTTGCTCATTGTCCCTCCCACTCCTTCCCAAAGAGGGTGAAAAATCCACTGAAAGTTACCCAAATAAGGTGACTGAAAGAGATGCAATGTCACTTCTGCACTGGGATGGTGCATGAAAGGGTCATGGAGGGGGAGAATTGCCTCCACCCCCCCCCGCTCATGCAGTGCTTTAAAAATTGCAGTTTTTATTGCTGCTTTCCTTAGCTCACTTCATTCTTCAGCACTGTTCTGTCCTACTGCAGGAAACCCCCTCTGTTTGACACCCTGTTATCTGATGACTTGCTCTTTTGACACTACCAAAGGAGGCACAAGTTTCATTAATTCGATAGGGGTTTGTCTCTTTTCATCAGTTCTTCTTGCCTATGGAAGCTTTCTTGTAATGGTTCATATGTGTGTACTACTTACAAAGCAAGCTGAGTGTCAGAAAAAGGTGCTAAGCTGGCTGAGATACTTTGCAAGCAATGCATGTCTGGTTGGTCCCAAGTAAGCCGCTGTTAAGTCCTTCATGCTCTCTGCAGTACAGCACATGGATTTTGCTTTTCAACCAACACTGTTTTCTGTCAGTGCTCCAGCTCCTAACCTGTCAGATAAAATGGGGGAAGCCTGTATGTAGGCACATGACAGAAGAGAGATTCTTGGTCCATTTCAGACATCTATGGAAGCAGGTGCCAGCTTAGAAAAACTAGGAAGAGGGTACAGAAATTATTTCAGTTTACATTTTAATGCACACTCACCTAATTTTGCAGTTTTTAATCAATATACAATGGGAAATCCAATTATTCATCAAAAATCACACTTCTGAATCGAGTTGTCCAATCAAAAAATAGCTACAAATGCAAATAGATGCAAATAGGTACAAAGTTTTGAGAGGTTCTAGAAGCCTCAAAAACAGTGTTGGGGGGCACATCTTCCCACTCCTGCCTTAAAGGGCTGCCCAATTCAATGTGGGGGGGGCACTGAAGCTGCCCATGAACCATTAGCAAAAGGTGAGTTGACATGGATTGCTAGATATAAAAAGGGAGTGGGCTCCTGTCCCTTTAATGCTTGCATAGAAAAGGGAATTTCAGCAGGTGAAGCTCGCATGGCAAGTGACACCTGCTGGAACTTGCTGTTAAACACAACTACTAAACTAAAGGTACAGGAACCCTATCTTTTATGTCACCTGGCAACACTAGAGTTGACTCAGTGGCCTGAAAGATCACTGAGTCATAGTCCCCTCTGCTTATGGTGAGATGGATTTCGTTATCTAAATGAAGACTCTCTTTTGACTTATTTTTCGGTGATGTGCTTCTTCTCTGACAATGCCTAACCGGCTAATGTAGTTCTACTATATCACACCCTCCAACATTTCACAGCTAGAAACCAGGACAGAAGTGGTCAAGCAACATCAGAGTGTGGTCAAGAAAGTAACAGTTATTATTGAGAAAGAACAGCCAAATTAGGAGAGGCTGCAGGAGTTTGCTTTTACCTGAGTCTTTTGGGAAGGGCAAGACTCTACCCCTCTGTGATAATGGGGCTTCCCATTATCTAGACTTGGCTGAGGGGGAATACTTCCGTCTTCAGGTAAACCAAGGGTTAATGAGGTGTTGGGGTTAGGTTACATTTTAATTGTGGGTCAGCCTCACAGGTCATGGGGGAGAATTACCCAATCAAGGGGAAAGAGGTGAGCATCTTCGAGATGCTTCGAAGGAGAAGTTATAAAAATCCTTGAGAGACCATGTGGCAGGGAGAGAACAAAGAACCCTCTTGCAGATGGGATCTGTGCCAGTTGTAGGCTGCACGCCCTAGGCCTCGCCTCCTGGTCTCATTCCTCTCTTAGACCATCTAAGCCTGTGAACCCGAATGTGAGTAACTAAAATATTAGTTAGTCGCGTTAGGGCTTTTTATTATTTGAGAGGTTGGCTGATCTTAAGAATGTATCTGTGTTAGAACTACTTGTAACTTAAGCATACCTGAGAGTGGGGAGCCTTTCATGTGTGTTATAGTCTTGTTTACTTGCATGCCTTAAAATAAATGCTTTTCTGTAAAACCTCTGGTTCCTCTCCATTCCCACGCCATTCTTCGGCACACACTTAGACAGGACTTCTCTCACTCAGAAGGGAAAGGTCCTTAAGCATAGAGATCGGCAATCCACTGAGCAGGGTCCCACTGTCCTGTTTAGTAATTCAGAATTCAGTGGGTGGTGGCAGCATGAGAATTAGTGAACGCTGGGGAATTTCCTGCTTCTTTTCAAGGGTAGAAGTCAGGCTTGGGGGGGGGCTGGAAGTAAACTTATTATGACACCCTCCTCTTCTCTTCCTCTGCTAAGAAATACTTTTCCACTTTTAACTCAGTTTGGTCCAGTTGACATAAGCCAGAGACAGAAGGGAGAAAGGAGGAGGAGTTGGAGAGAGAAACTGAGATGTTTTAAAAGTAGCTGAAAAAGTAGCATGACAGACAACTGGGACTGTCCCTGACAAACTGGGTCAGTTGGATGTTACGCCATATTAACCTCATAAGCCTTTAAGGAGCCATAGGGTTGTTTAGCTTTTGTCTATAGGAGCACACTCTTCTGAAACGAATTCTGAAAAACTTTGGGGAAGATGGTAGCACAATCCCCTTCCTTCTCTGTTGATACAATGCACCTTTAAATGGCTAGATAGGGTTACGGGGAAATGATGTGAGACACTAATGTTTCCTTCAAACTTTGCTGGAGTTCTTTAAAAACATATCACAGAGAGACAACTCAATTGTATGCTTTCTTCTCCCTCTTTTTGTGCAGCCATGGGGAGGATAAGGTGTCTCCTCCTCTTCTTCTGGCTCTGGAATTCAGCCTCCAGGGGTGAGTATTCATATGCACAGAGGTCTTTACATCTTAGGAACCAGGTGGTTGTTGTGGTCTCAGTACTATGCTCAATGATTTGGAGAGAGTCAGTGCATTTCATCTGCTGTTCCATCCCAAGTAGCACAATCCCAGCTAGGAGATGCCACATCTAGAGTGGCATCCTGTTGGTCAATCCCAATTAGAGTGGACCTATTCAATCAATTGTTGAATGGTGAATAAACATCTGGAAATCCCACTGATTTGAAAAGCTCTACTGCAGCAAGGACTAACATCTGGATACAGACTACAGTCTTTTTTTCCATGAGTACCACCAGTAAAGAAGAAAGGGAAGGGGATACTCCAGCTGGATTTCTTTCCCCACCAAGTACAGCCCTTTCTGGTCCGGATTTTCTAGGACTTCAAGATTTCAGTGTGGGCCATTTCACAAATTGAAATATGGGGAAGCAAACTCTGTGACTTATTGACAGGAGCATGATTTGTGACCCTTATTGCAACTGGGTGAGTGGGCAACCAGCTGATTTCCCTTTCAAACAGTGAGGAGGAGAAAAAATATGCCTGATCGTGGGATAATAAATCAGTTTAGGGGAGACTACAGAACTGAATGAAACGTGTAGAATCCAGGAGGATTTCCCTGCTTCTCTCTGTACTCAAAGAAAACACAGGGAAATTTCTCTAATGCCCCAGACAGGGACACATTAGCACAAGATTTTCTTTCAGGTCCAATTGGTTCCTTCTAATAGACTGGAAGCTCTGCACTGTTCATTTTAGATGCAAAGAACAGTTACATGGAAGCAAAACAGAGATTTCAACATTTTTCACAAAAAACTCCAAGGATTCAGAAATAAGTAATATTTAGAACCAGACATCTACCTCTTGTCCAAAAATGGTAGTTGAGGATATTGTAAACATGTTACCTCCTCACTTTGCTTCCAGAATTATTGGGATTCCCTGTGTGGATTACTGCTTCCCTGTTTTGGGGGTTTGGATGCACATTTGTGCCCATCAGCTTCTTTTCTCTATTGAGTTTCCTCCCATCTATGTGCAGATATGTGATGACTGTACTCCATTTTTTTTAAAAAAATATGAATTTACTCAATCTACTCCTTCAGGACTCAACTGGGGTGCAGTTTCTAGTGTGCATTTCTGGATTTGTGTTCTGTTGCATGGAACAACACCCAAAGTCTACATGTGGATATTTTTTAAAATTGCACAAAGAACGTTTATTAAACGTGCACAAATGTGCTTTTATTGAGTTAATGAGTGCATGTGTACAAATTTGTGTACAATTCGAAAAACCACCCCAAAATGTTTATGGTTAGAAATTAATGCAGACATAAATGTGTGGCTATCCCTATGTTGTCTTCTTCCTGCACGCAAACTATGCCAACAATTCGGTGACATTGGGAGAAACATTGTTGATAGCAGAAAAATGAGATCGAGAAAACCATTTTTGATACCTCCACCTATGAAGGAATGGCTGGATTCTGCTGGTGACTTGTGTGTGGGCAACACTGATTTATGCACATGCATGTTTTCTTTGAGACAGGGTTCATGGAGCTATTCAAAGCACCTGCCATAGCAGCTATCAAGCCCTGGTGTGGGGGTACTGCTGCTGTTGTGTTTTCCACCTGGGGGGAAATAGAAAGAAGCAGCTGGTCATGGTTGCAAGCAGAGGAGAAATGAAGGCACTGTCCTGCATCTGGGAGAGTGTCCTTGTTTCTTTTCCTTCTGCAAGTAAGGCCATTTCCGCACTAGACTGTTATAGCACTATGATTCCACTTTCAACATCCTATGGAATCCTGGGGCTCAGGATTCCATAGGATGTTGAAAGTGGAATCATAGCGCTATAACATTCTAGTGTGGAAATGGCTTAAGAGGAGCTAAGCTGCCTCCCTCCCCACGACCTGTAAACAGCCATGGTGATGGTCTCTGTGGTTTAACAGCTGCTGGTGGTTTGGGAGAGAGAGGTGCAGAGCTGTGGATATGGAGCATTATGTTCCACATGTGTAATGCAGGATCTCATCCAGTGTGTTTTTAGTAATGACATTATATGTAATCTGTTACTTTGGGCATAAAAATATTCCCTTTGTTACTTTTTAAAAGTAATGTAACAACAAGGACCCTTTCACACTATGCAATGATAGCATGATGATTTTGCTTTAATTGCCTGTTTCCATCCTGTGGTATCCTGCAATTTGCAATTTAGTGAGTGCCATTTAGAATGCTCAGCCAGAGTACTATATGGCCCCATCAGACTACTGACTCCAGGATTCCACTGGAGGGAGCCATGGCAGATAAAATGGTATCATAGCACTATAAACACATAGCAGAAAAGGACCCTTGACAACATCATTACCTCTTCTGGATAATGAGTAACTCATTACTCCTAAAGCATTGCTTTTGGAGGGTGAAGGGGAAATAGAGGGGACTTTTTGTATTTTAAAGTACATTTAAAACAGCAACAACTCTCCTCTAATAAGTAACACAGCAAGTTGTCCTTTTAATAACGTGCACCAAATAACATTAACAAGCTGAGTTTCAAAATTAAAAAGGAACAGTTTAAAAGATAACATCTCAAGCTCTGTGCCTCATCCCTAGTAATGGGATCCTCCCATTCCTTGCTCTGGATGGTTCCCTTCTCTGTTGGTCAGACCAATTGGACAGGGAAAGGATGGGATGGACTCCTCAGCAGCCCATCAGTCAGGGCCACCACAGTCCTTAGCATGGAAGAAAAGGTAACACAGCAGAGGCAGATCTGCCTCTTCTACAAGTAGCAGCAGCTCCTGAGTTCTGCTAAGAGAGGAGTTGGGGTGATGTGAGCTCAGCTATTGTCTGGAGTGCTGGTTGGAGCCAAGGCACAGTGGGAGGAAGGGTCAGAAGAATCACCTGTGTTGTAGCACAGGAAATTTTACCAGTCCCCCCTCCCACAGTTGTTTGTCCCCACCAGGCATTCAAAGCAATAGTTGAGGTTGAGCTCAGAGATGAGTGTGGCTCGTAAAGGAGCTGCCACCATTGCCCTCTTGGCCTCCTGCTCCTCCTTCTTCTCCTTCCATGGTAGGGAGAATACAGGCAAAGGTAGGTGAGTATGTGCACATGCATTCATGGAGTGAGGTCTGGGTGCTAGTGGCCTAAGGAGGGTGGCCAGAGCAGTGGATGTGAATGTAATTTATAGATGATAGCATGGGAGGGGAACTCTGGTACATTTCTGCATGATGTACCTGTACGTCTTTTGACTTTTGTTAAGTCATCCTGAATCTCTGGGAAAAGGAAGGATAGTAGTAGCAGTTATTGCTACTATTACTGTTATTATTATTGGAGAGGGAGGTTGTTCTAACTTGCAGCAGGTTATATTAAATATCCCGAAAATAGAGAACAAAGGGAGTGTGGGAAATTACCCCCTACCAGCATGGTGTAGTTTTGCACTCTAACCCTGGGGACCAGAATTTGATTCTACGCTTGGCCATGGGTGATCTCAGAGGCACCACACATTCTCTGCCCCAGAAAACCCTGTGATGGGTTTACCTTAGGGTCACCATTACTCAGAAATGACTGAAAAGCACACAACAATTATATTTCTGAGAGGAGGAAGACAGCTTCTCCATACCCACTTTTCAAGAGTGGTCCTTCACCCAACTGTAAGATCAGTTATGCCCAGGAACTATTTGCCTATCTAGAAGCTGTGGCTTCTTCTTCTTCGTAGTGGATCTTCAGGAGCGCAGAAATGAGGCCTTCCTGTTGCCTGCTTCCTTTACACACGGGAAAGGCAGGCCTCAGGGGACCATAAAAGAAAACTAGAGCCCTTTACCTCTCTCCATGCATGTAGAAACTCTCTGCATCTCAGTTAGGTCTGAAAAAATCTGTCTCAAGATGGCTGAAACCAGAGATCTGTATAGGAACACTTAGGAACTTCTTAGGAGTTTGGGGTTAATGCTGTGCCAAATTCCTCCTTCTCGATTTTGTGAAATTCTTTGCCAAAACAAAAGTGGGGACTTTTTTTTTTGAGTGAAAATATCAGTAAAATATTCAGGGGGATCAGGGAGCTGACACTGGTACGTCACAATTTTACTGAGCAACCAGTAGGTTTTCTTCCTTTAAAGAAGTCTTCCTTAACCTGGTTCCCCATAGACATCACTTTCCAGTCTGCACAGTCAACATTCAGAAATGACAACAATTATTATCAAGAGCATTTGGAAGTTCTTAGGTTGAGGAAAACTGGTCTGAACTTTTAAAAAAAAAATACTCATGCCATTCTCTGGCATCTCCACAGCTTCCTGCAAATGTCTGTGGGAGGATGTTGCATCATGACCCATGGACATTCCAGGAAGCATGGCCTTTGGAAAGCCTTGGGAAGCTTCCTCCCCCTGTC